>KV722488.1:0-68747 GCA_001687445.1 Obba rivulosa
AACCTAAACTCGAAATAGTCTGCAAGTGTGTTCCGGGCTTTCCGCTGTGTCGATGGTAATCATTGTCCTCCTGCAAAGAAGAGGACCACTACTAGGTTACATAAATATCAAGATATAGCATGGGGCATTGGGTGCATAGGTGCTATCAAAAGACACTGCCCTGGCAGGACGGCCTGCAGTGCGCGCCGTGTCTGCACAGCGCTAGTACTCAGGGAATAAATAACGAGAAATGCGTAAAAGTGAGTAATAATGGCGTGGGAAGTGGAGTCCAGCTAGGACCCCGGAGCCCAGACGCTCATTTCGCGCGCGAGATCTTCCTGGCCCTGGAGGACGACGGTACACATCACACGATTTTCCCTGATCGCCCTGGAAATAGCCAGCGAGTTCAGGCTCAGAGGAGCCCTCGAACAAGGGCAACGTGAAGTACTGTATCACCGTGTCCCTACTCTGGGACACTCTGGAGCCCCACAGCACCTCGCATCTGCTCACCTGTGAGTTCGACCGCGCGGAGCCAATGAGCTCGCTGCGTCGATGTTAATACAGGGGCGTCTGTTCACGACGGGTACGCAGGGAAGTCGCTCGCGAAATTTGGTGGGAGAGTGGACAGCCACATGCATAGCGGAGCGACCGAGACGCTGCCTATTTTCGGAAATCATCTTCCCTTATGCGGCAGTCCTCCGCACCATCGGCCTTGGCCGCGCAATCAAGCTTTCGACAAGTGCGCGATGCATACGGGCGGGCATGCACGAGGAGCGGAAAGGCGCTGCGGCTCCGAGGCGGCGAAAGTATTCGATCTGGATTGAGGTCGGGAGCGGGAGACGGTGGAGACGCCCCAGGCATGTGCACTATATCAGTGCGGCCGGACACAGGCACTGGCGCGCCTGGTCCTTGCATCCGACACAGCCCCCATGAGCACTGAGGTACCGTACAACGCGATCCCGCACGTGCATAACGAAGGATGCGTCAAGGCTGCTGCCTTCGTTTCCTTCCCCGCGATCCGCAGAACATTCTCTGCCGCGCAAATTCCGCGTCGCAGGCCGCTGCGAACAGCAGAGAACGTACCGAACACGCGGCGAAGACACCGGCCCCGTGGACGCGAGGGCGCCCGCGGGGATAGCGTCGAGTGGCAGGGGCATGCGGGAGTCGCGTTGTGCGGAACGCGCCCGGGCCCGTCGTGATAGGACCTGCGATCCCCGGGATTCCGGGCGGCGGCGGCGGCACGCAGCGTCGCGAGGATCATATCGTGGCCAGACGAACAAGGCGCACAGGTCGGTGGCGGATCCCCGGAGAAGAGTGGCGTAGGACGGGAGAATGCCTGTAATGCTGCGCAGCGAGGCCATCGCAGAGCAGCAGCGCCAGCTGCGTGAGCGGAAGCGGCTGTGCCAGAGCTTGGATGAACGACGGCGTCAGCCCGCCTCCTTCAAGGCGGGGTGTTCGGTCAGCCACCCCGCACTACTCTAGTTATTCTAGCCCGAACTAGCGTAGTAGTTGCGAGACGCTGGATCCGCAGCACCGGTAACCAACCGGCTATCGAGGTGAACGAGGGCGGAAGCCAGCAATGCAGCGCCACGTGTTCGCCACCTTGTTGCCGCCCAGAAGAGCAGTGGCGGGTGCTTGCTCGTCTTCGTTCTCGCGATGAATTTCTGGTTCTCTTCGCCTCCTGGCATCGCATTGAAACGCGGATACCTGCTCGGGGTCCGCGCGTACCGGCAAATAAACAATTCCTGTATGTAGATCGCGTTACTGCATCAGCGCGGGCGGGCAGACGTGCGAGCAGCCGGCTGGGAAGCAGGGGAAGAGCCAGGAACGGGAGCAGACACGGTGCGATCTCTTGCGGTGTCCTTACCGAGTGCGGCTAGCACCGTGCCAGTGGCTGGCGTTTATTGCGTGGAGCGTCCAGTTTGGCTCCGCCCTGCATTCCTGAGTCTATCGTCCGCCATGCGTTACACTGTCACCCAGATTCGCTCTGAAATAAGTTGACCCCGCGAGCGAACCCGACACTCGCAATCTCCCCCATGCTCTTCTCATATCTCGACCACCGCAGAGACTGGTGCGTGTCCCGTGTTCGCCGTCCTGACGCCGATCGTCCCTCCGGGCGTTGCTTCCTCTGGAGGCACCGCCAATAGGGACGTTCTATCATCTCATCATCAGTGCTGATCGCCTCTGTACAACAGTGCGTGGAAGCGCGAGGAACGGAAGGCTAAGCTCGACTACCTTCCGCCTCTGTACTCCTCCCCCACCACCGATGAAGACCGCAAGATCCTGGCGCTCCCGCTAGAGAGACTCGTTTCGGAATGCAACGCAAAGAACATTTCGCCCTCCCGGATCATCAACGTATATGGCCGGCGGTGTGTGCAAGCGCAGGCCGCGACCAACTGCCTCTCCGACATAATGTTCGACGAGGCAGAGTTTACCTACTCGCACAAGAAGCCGCTCTCCGGCGTCCCCGTCAGCCTCAAGGACTGCGTCGACATCGCCGGGCACGACAGCACGATGGGCTACTCCGCCAACGTCGGGCAGCCCAAGGCCGTGTCCGCGCCCATCGTGCGGCTGCTGCAAGACGCCGGCGCGCTCATTGTCGCCAAGACGTCCGTGCCGACGGGGCTGCTCTCCTTCGAGACGATCTCGGACGTCTTTGGCGAGACGACGAATCCGTACAACCCCGCGTTCTCGCCCGGCGCGTCGTCCGGCGGCAGCGCCGCGCTGCTCGCGTACGGCGGGAGCATGGTCGACATCGGCACGGACGTGGGCGGCAGCGTGCGCTTCCCCGCGGGGTACTGCGGGCTCTACGCGGTGAAGAGCTCGCTCGGGCGCTTCCCCGGATACGGCTGCGCGAGCAGCACGCCCGGGATGCAGGGCACGCCGCCCGTCACCGCGCCGCTCGCGCGGCGGCTCGAGGACCTCGCGCAGTTCTGGCGGCGCGTCGTGGACATGCGGCCGTGGGAGTACGATCACTCGGTGCGTGTCCCGCCCAGTCCGCGGAGGTGCCCGGCCGGATTCTGACTTGCGTGACAGTGCGTGCCGCTGCCGTGGCAGCCTGTCGACTTTGTCGTCGAGGAGCGAAAGCCGAGGTGGGGTGTCATGTGGGACGACGGTGGGTGCGCTTGTTGATGCACGCGGTGACAGGTCCTGAGCTACAGCTGTTACTCGCCGAAAGGCCTCATCCCCCCGACCCCGGCGGCGACGCGCGCCCTAGCAGAAGCCGTCGACGCACTCCGAAGACAAGGCCACGAGGTCGTGGAATTGTGGGTCTATTTCAAGCCCTGATCAGCGGCCGTACTTACGCCTGACGCGCTCCAGCGTTCCCCCGAGCCCCCTCGAGGGGTACAAGATCGGGTATCAACTGATCTTCTCTGACGGAGGTCTGTGATGGTCTGCCCGGCACATACCGCGATTCTAAAGAGCCTATTTGACAGCTGTCTCTGTCACCTCGCGCCTGCGGACCTCCGAGTTCATCAGCCCCGCGCTACGCACCGTGCGCTCGATGCTGCTCTTCCCGCTCTTCATCAAGATCATCTGGGCGTTCCTCCTCCGCATCCTCTCGCGCCCGTTCGGGCGCAACGAGGCGTGGGCAAGCCTCCTCGAGGTCTTCCATCCAAAGTCCGTCGCGGAAGAGCGCACACTGATTGCCCAGCGCGAGGCGTACCGCGCGGCCTGGCATCGGGCGTGGCAGGAACACAACGTCGACTTCGTGCTGACGGTCCTCCACGCCCTCCCGCCGATGCCGCGCGGCGGCTCGGCGACCGCCACGCTCGTCTCCGCCGAGTACGCGTTCCTCCACAACATCGTAAGCCGCGAGCCTCTTCCGCCGTTGCACGCCTGACGTTGCCCCGCAGCTCGACACGACCGCGGGCGTTGTCCCGGTGACGTTTGTGGACAAGGCGCGGGACGGCCTCCCGCGCGATTTCCAGCAGAGCCCCGCGTATGGGAACTTGAACGACGTCGCGCGCGGCGTGTACTCGCTGTATGATGCGGACGCCATGCACGGGCTGCCGCTGGCCGTGCAGGTCGTCGGCCGCCGCTTCGAAGAGGAGAAGGTCCTCGAGGGCATGAAGGTGGTCGAGGCGTCCTTGCGCGCGGAAGGACGCCCCTTTGTGCAGAAAGAATTCTAATGTGTGTGATGTGTACAGTCGTGTCCGGTTGCCTCTTGGATCTACCCTAAGTGCATATAGTCGTCTCGCCAGGAAGATTGCTTATTTTACGATACGATACGGTACAACATTACATCCTCTTGCTACTGGAGACGAGTGTGGAAGCTAGATTATTGTATATGCATATTCGAATCAGTAGAGTCGCACATATGTGAATATTATCTCAATTACGCGGAACTTGGCACTGCACCCGGATTTGGTAATTCGAGCGGTGTCGGGCGGGGATGCACGCTATTCTCGGAAGACCTGGACTCTACGGCCATGTGAGAGGTGAAGTGCATTGCTGACAGCGTAGAGGAAGTAAGGACCGGAGCAGCGGACTGTGCAGCAAAGCGACGAAAGTTCACGGAGATGAAGAAGGCTGAACTCGGCACGGGTTATCGAGATTCGATCCCGAACCTGCTTACCGCGAAGGACATGACAGCGATTTCCCAGCTGACGGGGTGAATTTGCGTATGGGAAGTGTCCCTTAGACGTGTTGACGAGAGCATTGAGAGGTACGTACAAGAACATTCCCACAAGGGAATTCTCACTAGATGATACATGGGGATGTTCGCTCACATAACCACTGGATCGATCTCAATAATTCGGTCCGGTCCGAGGGTACATCAGACAGTGATCGGACTCACGGAATATAATGGCAAAGGCCCAGACCCCATCTCCGAAGAAGACGAATGCCAAAATCGACGTTATCGAATACATCTTGGCGCCTCTCAGGAAGTTGGCAAGTGTCAAGCTGAATAGAACGGTCTCGAACGCGAGCGATGTGATCTTGTCAGTGTGAGATAAACGCTGCGATCAACCAGTCAGTCCGCTCTCCAGAATGCGCACCAGTCACATATGAAGACAGTTGGCGTCGATGTGATGATGCATGTCTTGTGAATGAGAGCACCATACCTCATCTCCCATGTGAATGTTGTATCCCTTACAAGGAACATCGTCGCCGCCACTGCCGCGCGATCAACAACTGAACCGGTGCTTTAGTTGGCGATGATCCCATGCACAAGTTCTTCGAAACACACTCGGTGTAAATGGGTCGGCGCGGGGTCCCATGAATGAGTTGATGCAGATGTCTGACGGGAATAACTAATGGATCCCTAGACCAGAGCAATAAATACGAGTAATCAGAGTGCACGCTCATTAACAGGTAGCTGTATGTGGGTGCGACATGTCATCATCATGGCAGATATGATCAATGCAGATGGGAGGTCTGCCATAGTAGGAACGTGTTCCTCGCACTGCATCAGATATGTCCACAAACAGATTCGATTCTCTGCACTCACACAGGTACTGCAAGCACCTAATATTCTCTGATGCTCGCGATTGATTCGTAACATTTGCAGATGAGCCACCGGAGACAAACGAAGCCATATAACGCGACGCGACCATGTTTGCTGCCTACGCGCGTCTCGCCGTGCACTGCCTCAATGACAAGTAAAGCACGCAGGCAACGCGGGCATGGTAAGCAGTCCATTCCTCCTGATTTACCGACGATCCCGCCCCCACGCTCATAGACATCTCTCCCCTGCACCTGCCCACTAAGGTCCTCCCATGCGCTCGCCCCTGCAGTACCGCTGGCCGACACCCCACGCGTTTGGCGCGAGGATGGACGAAGACATGGGAGATCAGTGCCCTTACGGGTACGCATCAGCGTGGCCTGATCCGTAGTAGAATCCCGGCGCATCCGTAGGCCCTCCAGCGGCGTGCACACCCGAGCCGCGGATGAAAATGGGTACGAATAGTGCACGGGACACCCGTGATATGCCCGTGCCAGGCCCTAATCAGGACTAGGGAGATACCGGGAGACGTGACTGTGCGGCGCTTGCGTGACCATACTACTGCGGCAATTATGACCAAGCCCTATGGGGTTAGAAAGGCTAGCTTGCTTTGATTCCAGTCTACCATAGAGGCTTTCTGTGATAGTGTTGATGCTGCGGCCTTCCGTATGACCTGATCGAGGGACCAGGTGAAACAGCCCGCTGTGCCATTCTGATTCCCGAACGTGGCTTTGTCCGCAAGCGAGTACGTATCGTCATACGTGACCACTGTCTGCCTCGATGTGTTGAACAGGTACTGAAGTAAGACTAGTCAGCCTGTAGCGAGAACCGAGATCAAATTTTGAATGCGAACCGGTGTATCGCTGCAGTTGTTCCAGCCTGACCGTGTTTCATGCCAGCAGGTTAGACATGGGTATTGCATGAAACCTCACCCTCGGTATAGCCGTGAGCCTGTACATACGTGCCATTGGAGCTCTTCTTTAGCGCACCAAGCGCGACAATCTGGTTGAAGGCAATCTGCTGGCCAAAGTGCGCACTCAGGTCCCCGCAGCAGCCTTTGACACGTCCTTCTTCGTCCTATTATGAGGATGTGCACCGTTCAACGGGCGCGCCTCCCCCTCACCCTCGCCCTCCTCTCCGGCGTTGTGCTCGGGTACAGGGCATGCCTCGCCCGTCTTCGGGTTGCGCATGTGCAGGCCGAGGGTCTGCTGCTTGCTCTGCGAGAGGTACTGCGAGAGCAGGAAGCCAGGCGGCGGCCGCGCGATGTCCTCGAGCGTCGTCTTGGTGCTCTGGGAGACATAGCCATACAGCGAGAGACCGAACATAAGCTCCGATGCAGGGAAGGCCGCCTTGGTCCACTGCGAGAGTGCGGCTTGTGCGCTGTACTGGGGTTGCTGGGACGTGCCGCAGAGATTGCCGAGCAGCGCGTTCGGGCCAGGTGTCGAAGATGCGCGACGTGAGCAGAATTTGGGAAGGGATATCGGGACAATAGACGTACATGATGTTGGCGTAGGTCATCTGCTTCGCATAGGTTGACACGTCCGTGAGTGGCGAGCTGTTTGAGCCAATCCAAGGAAGGTCGGTCACTGCAGCGCCGAGATGATCTTGGAAGAGCCGAGTTCCGAACGCAATGCTGTGAAGAATGCAAGAAGGTTTGCAGCGTCGGAAGAAGAGTACGGGTTCCCTGCTCCCGCATCTCCTGGATATTCCTATAAAAAGAGCAATGCCATACTCATCAAGTAGAGTAAGCACATTGATGTTACCCAGTCGATATCGATCCCTAATGCGACCCATCAATAAGGATTCTCGCTCTGAGGGAACATCGCACCTCATCGTCAAGGTTGTGTGTCCTAACCACGTCAATACGCACGCGTTCACAAACGCCGAGCGATGGGCAGAGCTCATTGCCTGAGAGAACCACTTGCTTCCACCCCACCCACCAATCGACAGGACGATCTTGTTGCCATGCCCGCTGCTGTGTGCACTACTGACGGGGGTATTCAGCATCGACGTAGCCCCAGAGTTCCAGCTCAAGGTGGACGATGGATTCGGAGTCGCGAACGCTATTGATGGATAGTATTATTGGTTAAAATTGCTCACGAACGCAGATGTTACGAGTAACATACCGAAGAACAAGATGTCGGATCTTGAGAAGTCAACGCTCTTCGGCGGGATCGTATTCGAAACCCGGTCCGGATAGTACGCAGCCGCAATGGGTGTAGAAGCTTTAGCCGAGAAAGTCATTTGTACTTGTGCTTCCAGAGCTGTTTTACGAGTAAGTGTGGGAAGTAGTCCGTCCTCAAGACTGAACTGAGTTTGTGAGAAAGCAGTGGAACATCGTACGCATTTCATAGGGCGGTGATATTAGTTCAGACAGTCAGTCCACTCTGCGATGAGCCAGCCGATCGTCTGCACTCCGTCTAGATACAAACTCAAATAGAACGTGCTGGCACATAGTTCAAGTAGGGAAGATGACGTGATGCATAGGCATATTCTGCCGACGGAGCGAGCGAGTGGCAAAAATAAGGTGGAACAACAGTGTATGAATATACGTTTTGCTGAGGGTTGAAACCATCTAGAAATCAAAAGCAGGCAAACAGCTGTATCTGGAGTCCTACAGGTGGTCGCCACTCGCGCGCGAGGTTCTCGGGGTCCCGCCAAACGCCACTCGGCGCTTGCCTTTCTACACTCACTCGCCTACAATAATTAATGTCTCTCTCTCAGCAGGCTTTGAGTACACACCTCTGGTGATCATGCACATACCTCATTTGGAGTTTTTATTGCTCTGCGTTGATGTAAGTCTGAAATCGCGTGAGACGGACATCCATAACGCTAACCTTCGTGCCTTCGATCCCTCCGACGGCGAACTCCCGATCTTCCCAGTTCTCGAAGACTTTCTGGAGCG
Organism: Obba rivulosa; assembly: GCA_001687445.1. Lineage (NCBI taxonomy): Eukaryota > Fungi > Basidiomycota > Agaricomycetes > Polyporales > Gelatoporiaceae > Obba > Obba rivulosa. The sequence goes on from KV722488.1 coordinate 8,334, forward strand.
AATCTGCTCCGTGGATATATGAAACAATATGGAATTTTCCTGGTTCGTGATCTCTGATGAGCAGAGCGCTGAACGTGTGTGGATCTATTTCTCGATAGACCGAGCGCCAGCCGTGGTTATAATGGACCCTCCTCCCGACCATCACGGCGATGGCTTTCACGGTCTCGGTCGACACTTGTGGCTTTCCTCTGTTGAGGTTCTCGGTGACCACCTCCCATGAACTTCCATCTTGAGCCTTTAGATGGATCCCTTTTCCCTCTCTGCCTGTACACTGGCGAAGGGGTGCCGCCTTGGCCGAGAATATCAGATATCCATCATTATCCATTCTCCCTTTCGGTGCATCTTTGAACCAGTGCATGCCGTCCACCACCTCTGTTACCTTCTTCCACTCGTTCTTGATCTGCACCTTTGCCATTCCATCCACGCTAGTCGTAGGGAATTCGGGAAACGCAAGGAGCTTGGATGGTGGCAAATCGAAAGATATCCCAAGCCAGCTAGCGCTATATCCCTTGCGCAGCAGCTCCTGAGTGAGAGCGATAGTGGCACCTATGCGATCGTGGGACTGGAATGCGAGGGGATCCAGGGACACGTCAAACAGGCCCATGATGCTGAATATCATGTCAACTGGTCGTGACGAGGTGCGCATGAAGCTGCTGCGCCATATAGAATACGCCTTTTCTTCCGGGTCCGAAGTTTCCATCATGCCCGTGAGCGCATCAACAGCGGCGTAATCTCCACGAGTCGCGCCAAACAGCTTCGCATTGACGTGATCGATCACCTCCTTCCTCTCTCTGGTTGTGAATCTCACTCTGGCCCTACACGCCTGCAAGATCACTTCCACCCTCGCAATTGCTGATTTGCGCCGTTCAACTTCGTAAACATCAGGATAGTTGGTGTTCTGGAAGATTCCAACGCCATGCACCCATGCGAATAACACGAAGGCGCGGGGTGGCGCCATCACCTCCTGCAGAGTCCAGCCGCGATGCAACCAGGTCGTGCCCTCGTCGAGATGCGCCAAGCCTCGAATGCCGCTTGGAAGGATGATGCATGCTTTGCAGGACTTGTAGATCCGGAACATCTGACTCATCTGCCAGCCTTTGTCCTCGCGCGTCGTCTGCATGATGCACAGCCTATCGAGCCACATGAACTTCGCCTCCTGCACGAGAGACGCCCGGCACATGTGGCGCAGGACGTGAATGCCGATCCGGTCGCCATCCTCTGCACCCTTTACTGTGAATGCCCCGAGGTCTTCATCCTTGGTGTCATCGAATGGATTGCCGTGCCAGACGTAGGATATCGTCGTATACGGTACAGCGGGGAATTCGAAGAATTCGAGGATCCGTAAATTATTATAGATGATGAGCTGTTCGCAGTCGACGAGGCGGTATCGGCACGGTGTAGCGATCTGAGTGAGATCGAGGATACTGTTAGTCAATGAATCTAGATGCGTGCTCAGGACGGTGGATCCCGCCATGCTTGAGATTGATACGTCGGATTCGACGGTGTCTAGGTACACCCTCCACTCCGATGGGAACAGGGAGCAGCGCAAGAACGCGCCCACGGCAGTGTGACCGCCATGTGTTTATACCCAAGGCAGAATGACAGAGGAATGATATCGACCACATATGTACCAACCGGAACATGCAACCTATCAGCGCAGAGGGTATAACGAGATCATACCCTAAGTCATGTGTCGCACGTGCGACATGTCACATTACGGACCATAGAGATTCTCCACCAAAATAGGTTATGCCTTAGCGATATTATGAAGCACCACTCATCTGTCCTGTGGCACGTCGTCATGAGAACAAGTAGCTCCTGGAAAATCAGGAACCGTATAAAATAATGAAGAAGGTTGAAGCTAAGAGGGTGTCCAAAGTCGTACATGGCGAGGCTGAAAGTGTCAAATAGTGAGTATCAGTACATGAACGAGACTATCTGAACGGAAGAACGAGTATAAAAAAACTGGTGATGATGGAGACTTACTTTGCCTGACTCGACCTTATTTTTGAGTTATTTATGCCCTGCGTAAGCAGGTCACGCCATCGTCAAATCTAGCTTTGAAGGCACTGCAATACCGACAACCTGTCGGTATCCTGAGGGAAGACGCACGGTCGCAAGTCTGTATGCACCCCACTCGAATAGCAAGGAGTACAGCCCCATTCGAAATGGGAATACTCAATCAGTTACGCCATCGGCTGTGTCAAGAGAGCGCACTCACAATCACACACTCGTAATTGCGAGCTTGCAAATATCGAAGTGGAGGTCGTAATTACTGGAAAACCGTCGTGCTAGTGAGGCAGTCACTATGAGGATTGTCAACAAGTGCAAACCCTTCGAGGGTGGAAAGTCAAGGCGTGCTGAGCGACCTTGAAAAGAACCTGGAAAGGTAGGTGTTCGGCGGCTGGGCCGGTGCCTTGATACGTGACGGCGCGGGAAAGATGTCGAGATTCAAAAGGGGTCCTGAGAAGTACCTGCAGGATTAAAAAGAGCACGACGTCGGTGTCGGAATGTGTGCAAGATGTCCAGTGAGCAGCAGCGAAGGGCACTCACTCGGTGTGGATGGAGCCATGATACACGTTCATCGTTGGCAGCGGCTGCTCGACTGTATAGACAAGCTCGTAGAGTGAGACGTTCGCAACAGAGACGACAAATCGGATGTCCTCACAATGCGGCCAGCGTGGAGCCTCTAGCTCCCATGTATGGATAGTACATTGATAACCAGAGTATTCTCGGACGACAGCGGGATGACGTGACTATGTATTTAGCGCTTGAGACTGTTGTCCTTCTATTTCTCCACTGGATCAAGATGTGCAATCAAGCCGTACTGCCACGAGTCACATGTGTTAGAGAATATGCTTATTTCGATTTGAAGAAGCATGAATGTGGGAAGAAAGATAACAAGCGGGAGCATATAGCTCGTAGCGGAGTAAAGATTTTCAACGCACAAAGCAAGCTCATTTGGCGCATCTACCAAGACGCTATATATCTCGTCCCAAATCTCCGGTCTGGACTCTAATACTGGAACCTATACAGTCACCCGTGCAGCGATGGCCGGATTTAGTACGATGCCGGTGACCTGGTATCACGCAGGGCATCGAACAGTCAAAGCAACTGCGGCATCATCATCCGTGTCATGGTTGGTGATGCCGTGTCGTGCAGCAGATACCTCTCCCTGAGTGGGTCGCTCACAATATTACTGCGACTGCGAACTGTTACGTCATACAATTAATTGGCAAGACGAAATGAGATCACGGACATAAAGATTGATTAAGGAGGTGTTCGCAAGATCAGAGGGATGGCATGATTACTCGAGATGGATGCAAGTGATGCAGAGATGTATGTGTCGACTGCAGGTGCAGATCCGATCAGCACAGGGACAATTCCGTGGTTTGCGCAACAGGCCGTCGAATGCCAGCTTCGAACAGGAACGGTGTATACATTAATGTACACCGCTATTTCCTAGCCCACCTGCTCCAATCGTGCCCCTCCGTCATGAGACCGCTCAATCTTCCACTCTGACTTCAAGCCCGGGGGGAGCACCAAAGCGAACAAGCAAAGTGTGGGGATACGCTCTGCAACTTGCCTCGCAAACGACTGTCCATCCATCGCTCTGAGGATTCTCCGAGGATATCCTTGAGCGTCGACTTCGCCGTTGGCATATGTAATGCAGAGGCCCGGGGCATCGAGATGGACCTCCAACTTGGCAATCGTGAGAGGGTCGCACATTGTGAGGATATGTGCCTATATGTTGCAACGGATTAGTCGTTTACTTGAAGGGAAACAGGGAACACCGCACAAGGTGTTCTTCGAGCGATGTCATAGGTACATCCACCATGATATCCAGTCTTAACTCGACCATCCCTTCCGGCGTTTCTTGGAACAGGCATTCGAATTTGGCCCACTCGTCCGCCGTCATGGGTCGCTTCTGGAACCCACCCTTTACCCAGTAGAGACACAGGTGTAATGCGCGGGGACAGGTTTCCGACAGGACAGTCTTCAGTATATGAGTATCGTCGCAACCGACGCGTGTCTCTAGCCGTGTGAGGCTGCACCTGAGGCCCGCCATGTAGAGCGACAAGAGGCCGCCGTGTACACCTTCAGGTCTGGCCAGGCACGGGAGCCTGCCTGCGCCTGCAAATTACGCGCGCGGATGTCCTGCGGGCTTTCTCTGCCGAAAAAGATCCTGTCTTGCACATGCGGGTGGGTGAGGTGTGGGAAGACGCGAGGCAGCAGCGCCATATCTGGATGGTGGTCGATGTTGAGATAGCGTAGGCCGGGGAACTGCGTGGTAGCGGGCACCGTGATTTGTCTTCGGTGGATCGTGAGTTTCTTAAAATCCCTGGACTGACTCTGGAGGAGCTGCGCGACCTCTGGCGTAAAATCTGGAATATCGAGGTGTAGCTGCTCTAGTGTGTGCAGGCGCGATACGATCTCGGTGACATCCAATGCATTGTCACTAGACGATATAGATAGCTGGCGCAAACTTTGGAGGGATTCGAGTACTGAGGGCAGTTCAGGATATAATTCCAGTGTATGATGGCTGAGCGTTATATTAAGTTCCTCGAGATAGTGGGCGTGAAGTAGAACTTCAATGAATTGCTTCATGACGGCAGCCGAAAGATTTGGTTCACGAATCACGCAGCCCCTCTTCTGTGCGTCATCGTAATGCACCGCGCTCAGAGTGATCCTCTTCAGGCACTGAGCGCGGCCGCGAAGGTCGCGATGTATAAACTTGAAGAAGCTCGACGATGTCCGCTCACCGCGAATGTTGATGTGGAGGGCGAGCAAGGCGGGGATTCCGGTGGAATACAAAGCATGGCACGTCGTCATCAGAGGGATAAGCTCCTGGCGCTCCAGGAACCGCATGAGATAACATAGAACGTCCAGGTTCAGGACAGACCTGGGGGAGAATCTGGCAAGCTCAGCAGGTCAAAGAGTCGAACAGACCGGAGGGTAGTCATGAAGAAGTTTATAGCGAGTTAGATCGGACTTACATGATCTGATCGAGCTTTGGACCGTCACTCATCTTGACTCAGTCCATGGACTATCGCAGTAGGGCGGACAGCGTCAAATCTTTCGAAGGGAACTTGACGAAAGGTCCTAACGTTGAATGTCGGTCCTGTCTCAGACTGATGAGAAATGTGTCACTAGGGATTGAAGACGCTCGATACAGACGGCAGATGGGGCCGCGGCATCAGCATGTGAAGGGCACTGCCACAGCCCGAGTCATGTGCCTTAAAGTTAACCTCCTGGAGTTCTAGCCTCGCCGCACAGAAAAGGACGAGTAGATGCTAAGTGCCGCGACCAAAGTTGTTGCTGATTTACTGTGCCTGAAGCCCGAATCTTGTGTACGACGAGTGGAGTCTTGGGTAGCCATGCAGTATTTGGGGAATGACAGGTGGATTTTTCGAAAAGTTCCTTGAGAAAGTGCGATTAATGTAGAAAGTGCGATTAATGTACAAAAAGGCTTCCTGAAAAATTAGATGAAACCAACTCGGAGGAGGAACGAAAGACTTGGAAACGAGCGAGGCGAGATCAAAGTACAGTGGTGCCCGGAGTCCCGTTTACCTGTTTTGGTACAAACGCGGTCAGGCGTCGCGTGAACGCGGTTCTGCACGCCATGACCGACCCTGCCCTGCTCGGCGCCCCGCCATCCACATCCAACCATGAAGACCGCGACACACAGACGACAAGCACGCCGCCCCTCCAGTCATCGATTCCCTGGGTAAAAGGCTATTTTGCCTTCCCGCCCACCCTCAATCCCGACGGCACCACTTCCTTCGTCTTCAACGTCCACTGTCGCCCCGCCTCCGAGCCAGGCCCCTCTACCCCGCATCGCCCTGTTCCATCTGCCTCGGGCAAGGACACAACCAACGACGCCAGCGAGGATGGGCGCGTCAAAGACGCCGCGTGGGCCGCGCGGCTCGAGCAGGAGGCCGCCCTGCGCGCGGCGCGACGCGAACGCGAGCGGGCCGAGGCGCTGCGCAGCGAGATGGAGTGGGTGCGCGCGGGCGGTGCGCTGCGCGACGCCCGGGGCCGACGCGACCCCGTGCGCACCGCGGCGCTGCGTTGCGAGATCGAGCTGCAAGACCGGGAGGCACGACTCCGCGCGCGCTGGGAAAAGTACGAGGCCGGCTGGCGGGCGATCGTGCAGGCGAATACGAGGGGGCGCCGTTGGAGCGGCGAGCGGTGCGGGGAAGGGGAGGAGCAGGCGGAGGATGAGGGTCTGGCCTTTGCGGACATCCCGTGGCCCGTCGACCCGCCACCCGCGGATGTGGCAGACCTTGTGCGCGCACGCATCGCGGCCTTTCTCCTGGAACCGCTCACGATCCGCGGGAACACCGTCGCGCGGCGCGACCGCATCCGTGCGTCGCTCCTGCGGTGGCATCCCGACAAGGTCTCCCTGCTGCTCGTGCGCGTGCGTGCGGAGGACGCGGAGCGGGTCAGGGAGGGCGTGTATACGGTGTTTCGCGCGCTGAGGGAGATCCAGGACGAGGAGAGGATGGGTTAGGGAGATCGTGTGGGGAAAGATGCAGGACTCGGCTCGGCGGCATGTACCATACCCTGAACATCAAATGCAAGCACCAGCTTCCACGGACCCACGGGCGTCGCTCGTGGCACATCTCTTAGGCTTTGCCTGGCCGTTGAATGAAGTGTTCGCGCAGACCCGCCCTTCCGATCGTCCAAGTACTCCCTTGTGGCGTCGCGTACTTGACGTGCTCAATTCCTGCCGCCGCGATGCCACTCTTGCGGACTGGTGTCTGCCGTAGCAGATTGGTGTCGAGTATAGACGTGTATCTCTAACAAGCCCGTGTCCGTGCGGACTATTCAATCCGAATAGCGCACCTTCAAATTCAGCCTCTTCCCATGAAGACTCAAGCATGAGCCAGGAGAACCAGAGGGAACTCGATGACGTTATGTGGATATTGCATCCGCAAGTTAACTCCTTTGATCAGACAGTGATCTTTCAGGTGCGATAATCACCACCAATTGTTTTGATCGCATCTGTTCATGACGTGCTGCACAGCGCAGCTAAAAGTCCAAGAGGCTAACCCTAAGGCGCATGAGTCCTTGGGCTGTGGCGGTGCTTCGCATGCTGATGTCGCAGCCCCATCTACCATCTTTATCTAGCGTCTCCAATCCCTAGTGACACATTTCTAATCAGTCTGAGAAAGACCGACATCCAACGTTCCGACCTTTCGTCAAGTTCCCTTCGAAAGATTTGGCGCCGTTCGCCCTGCTGCGATAGTCTACGGACTAGATCAAGATGAGCGACCGCTTAAAACTTAATCAGATCACGTAAGTCCGACTCATTACAATCTCCCCTTTACTACCCTCTGGTCTGTTCGACTCGATGACCGTGTTGAACCTACCAGGTTTCCCCCCGGTCCGCCTTGAACCTGGACATTCTATGTTATCTCATGTGGTTCACGGAATGCCGGGAGCTTATCCCTCTGATGATGACGTGCCATGCATTGTATTCCCCCGGCATGGCTGTCCTGCTCGCACTCCGCATCAGCATTTGCGGTGAGCTGACATTGTCAGGCTTCTGCAAGTTCATACATCGCGACCTTCGCGCCCACGCCCGTTGCCTGAAGAGGATCACGCTGGGCTGCTGCATCACGATGGTGCCGAGACGAGGGGCTGTGCGATGCGCGGACCAAACCTTCCGACCACCGTGATGAGGCAGCTCATAGAAGTTCTACTTCATGCCCACTATCCCGAGAAACTGGATATGACGCTCAGCCATTACACCCTAGAATTCTATCTCGGCCTGCCCTCAGTACTCGAATCCCTCCAAAGCTTGCGCCAGTTATCCGTATCGTCTCGCGACAATGCTTTGGAAGGCGCTATGATCGTGTCGCGCCTGCGCCCACTGGAGCGGCTGCACCTCGACATTCTAGATTTTAGGCCGGAGGTCGCGGAGCTCCTCCAGAGTCAGTCCAGGGGTCTTGAGAAACTCACGGTCCACCAAAGACAAATCACGGCGCCCGCTACCGCGCAGTTCCCCGGCCTACGCTATCTCAACGTCGACCGCTATCCAGACATGGCGCTGCTGCCTCGCGTGTTCCTGACCTCACCCACCTGTGTATGCAAGACAGGATCTATTTAGGCGGAGGAAACTCGCAGGACATCCGCGATTTTGGTGCCCTTGAACACAGCCTGCTAACATTCCTGTCGCAGAGCCTCTACCTGCGAGAGCCCGCTGAATATTGGTATCTTGTACCACTTGATGTGGCTCCCAGCAGCCCAGCAGCCCCCTAGTTTAACGATACCGTGTCATCACCTTCTATTGCTTCCCATGAACCAGGGCATCGTCACGCACATCAGTAGTCTTATTTTGACCTCCGATCCTACCGACAGGATCCACCATCGGAGCTTGCTCTACTGGATGGGTGGAATCCGCTCTCGACAGCCATGGGAAGACAGCAGGTTTGTATCGGGGTTTCCATGCTGCGAGCTGTGGAAGATATCTCAGTACTGCATGATTACACGTGCTTTGGTCATGCAACCTGGCACGTTCTTCACGTCATCGCATAGAAGATTCAGGAAACGCAGAGCAGATCTATATCGGTCGTGCCGGCGTCTATATTGCTATTGGTGTTGCCTTTGAATCTGCAGGTCGTCTCGGTCGTTCATAGATCGCCAATTGCGCTTCGTTTTCTATTGGCGGACTACCAAAATGTTCTCCGATACAAGCTCTCGTTGGCTTATCTCGGACTGTATTGCTTCCAACTGTTGCTTCCATGCATCGCCCACGGCGTGGGACTAAATGCAATATAGCCGCAGCCCCCACGGGCTACAGGGTTGCTACTGGAACTGGGACTTCGAAGTACTGTTTGTAACGTCGAGATTGCATTCATGTCATGGACACCGACTAATCTCAGTCACCCTTGTGTTTACGCAGAGAGACACGGGATATGAGCCATACTGATGGTCGACGGGAGGGTCCCGAATGCTGGCATCCTCGTATTTCCATCCTCCCCGTCGATTTAATAATATAAGCTCTTCTTCTCACGGCACTACACCATGCGCTGGGTGCGTGTCCCCTCATTGTTATCATATATGGAGCTCGTCCATGTGACATATATATCTGTCATGCTGTAGCGCGAACCTGTAACCGCGTTTTCCTCCCCGCGATACATCTACGATCTGGATACAGACAATCCAACAATACTAGCCATGTCAGTAATGGATAGATTCAGGGTTTGTTTCGAGGAGTCTATTCAAAAGCTGTCTGGATGCACCCTCGACCTCTCACGGTACGCAACGGAATGCCGTTATCGGCTCATCGACTGCTCCCAGTTCGTGGACCATGATACCCTTCGCATCCTCGAAACTCCTCACTCTGCCACATTCATACACACCGATTTTTCAACCATTTCGTACATCTGGCGCGGGCTGCCTGTCAGGGAAGAACGCAACGATGCTGGCGTTGGCGTCTTTCTCGTCAAAGGTGCGGAGAACGGAGGAAAAGTCAGCATCGATGTTCTGCAGCATGCGTGCAAGGCCTCACTCCTTCTGGGCGCTCCATATATCTGGCTCGACCGGCTGTGCATCATACAGACGAAGCGGTATGACAAGTCCTGGCAAATCAGCCAGATGTATCATATCTACAAAGCAAGTAAAGTGTCGATCATTCTTCCGGGCGGTATCCAACGGTTGGTAGATCTGGACGAGGAGACCAAGTAGATGCATCGCGGATGGACGCTGCAGGAGGTACTGGCTCCCGCGCACGCCTTCGTGTTGTTTTCATGGGCGAATGACTTTCGATGCCAGTTCCCCGCAGCTGAATGGGGAGGCCCGTGGATTCTCGAAACTGTTGTGGAGTACCAGTCCGCGATGGTGGACGTGTTAGGGTTGTTGTCGATGGGATTACTGGCAACGTCGAGGGCCAGCAAGGTTGAGATACAAGACAAAGGGATGCTCTATGTCAAAACATTCGGCTCATCGAAGGAGGACCATGCAGCGATTATGAGTCTCATACAGGCGAAATCGGAGGAAACAGAAGAGGAAATGAGGAATCTGGCTATCTGGCGCTGTAGCTTCATGCGCACATCCTCGCGCCCGGTCGACATGGTCTTTTGCATCATGGGTCTATTCGGCATCACACTCGATCCCCATGCGTTTCATCCGCGTGACCGGGTGGGCGCCACTGCGGCACTTGCCCGTGAACTGCTTCGTAAGGGACACGGGGCGAGTTGGCTCGGCATATCGTTCGCCCTCCCTCCCTCCAAGCAGCTGGCTTTCCCAGAATTTCCGCGGACAATCGTACATGAGGAGGCGCATGTGCAAATTGATGGAAGGTGGCACAAGGTCAGGGAGCTGATTGATGACGAAGATCTCCTTTACGGGACCCCGAAAGGTGACATGGATGACGCCGAATATTTGGTCTTCCGAGGCAAAGCAATCGGCCTTTGTCGTTGCGTGCTAGTACAATGTCCTCAGCATGTGCATTTCGTGGCGAGCGATGGGAGCTTATGGATATTCCTCGACCCATCCTATAATCCTGACGCTTCTTCCGCGTCTGCCGAAGCGTTTGCAGTGGTCGTTGGGAACGATCCCGTAGCGCTTGCAACGAAGGCGCTACTACTCAAAGAGCACAGACAGGGGCAATTTCACATCGTTTCGTATTTTCAACTGGTCGGAGAACATTACGCCGAGCTCGTCAAGCAATGGGAAGTGTGGGAATTTTCGGTGGGAGGGGTTAAGATGACGCAAGTACGTATTAAGAGCATAATACTGAATCATGATTCACAGGGTATGCAGGTGCTGTGCAGCCGCAATCTACGTGATTCATTGAAGCAGACTCACTTCGAGTTGCTTAATGCGCCATCCTCTGGCGCGCAAGGTGCACCTGACAACTTTGAGAGGCTGAGAACATCGATCAAGGAGATGAACGTAGGTCGCATGTGAGCATGACCCATTGATCAAGTGCGCTAAAGCTCAATTCGCAGAACGAATTCAGCATTGTATTCGATCTAGATCAAGTTGTTCCATATGATCCTCTCAGCGACGAATTCCAAGAGTACTGGCAAGATCGGATGTCGAAAGAACGCCGCCTCATGGAGACCCTTCGGGTGAGTCGAGTACCGATTCTGGACACAGCACATACAACTTAGGGGCCATACAGGGGGGCATCTGCGAAGTGTCTGAGCCATTGGACCCTTCATCCGACCTCGATATCGAAGAACCTGAGGATCTTTGGGAGTTCGAAGACTTGTACGAGATGGTCCAGAAATTCTCAGGGACATTAGAGAAGCGAGAGAAGGCGGATGACGGGTTCACGGTTGGTACAATTTCGAGACGCATTCGCGCAGAATCATTTAACAAAACTCGCAGACTGTTCGACATATTTCTGACTTTTCATTCAGCTCTATCTTGGAGCTTGATGACTGGAAGGATTTGGATAAAGAACAGAGCCCGGAAATGACACGTTTCGGAAAGTCGACCAATGAACTGTGGACTGAGGTGCGTGATCAAATGAGTACACCCTCTTTGCGAGGTTGACACATGCTAGGCGGGTTTTGCCGAAGCCCTCTATTCAATGAATCAGTCCGTCCATTTGGGTCGCCCCGTATCGAGCGACGGCACAGACAGCGACGAGTCTGTGTAGGATCCCGATAACGATGAAGACTTGATGGCGCCCCAACGTGCTTCCATTCTCTTTGCATGGGCCCCGGGCTCTGAACACTTCATGATGAACAGGTTTGACGAAAATAGCGAAATTGTGCTACAGAAGCCCGCACTGGTACGAGTCGTAGATAATCCTGTGTGCATGTGTAGGTAGCCCAACGACGCGCAGATAGTTGCAAAATAATGCATCCGCACAGTCCAGGGTGTTCTTGTTTGTTAACCAGACCTCTCGGAAACAGCACTGGCGACATGGTTAATTACTCAGTTGATCTTGGAAGTCTACACGCTGATACATGTGAAGTGATCGTGTCGAGTAGGGGAAGAGACAAACCGAGTTTCACGGAATGCAGCAAACAGTTAGACCTATTTGCTGGCGAGAGCGAAAATTGTAGCATTGCAGTAAACGGAGGTTCCAGTCGGTTTCCAACTGTTTGCTGGACTATCGGCCGGTCTGGAAAAGTTGCGGCTCAGCGGACTTTGGAAACTAAGGCGCTCCACACCGCATACACACCAACGGCGCCCCCTTATGTTCGCCTCGAGGTTCGCCCGTCAGCTGAGCTCGTACTTCTACCAGCGCGCGCGGAGCCGCGCCTCCGGGTCTGTCAGCTCGATCGAGCCGCGCGGAGCCGCGCCGCGGTGCGAGCGGGGTCGCGTCGGCCTCGGGCGTCGCGTAGCGCACCGCCCGCGCGCACCCACTCCATGTCGCTGCCTAGCGACATGGCCCGCTCACGCTCACGGCGCGCCGCCCGCGTGGTGGTGTCCCGCTCGAGCCGTGCAACCCACGCGGCGTCTTTGGCGCGCCGGTCCTCCCTGGCGTCGTTGGCAATATCGTTGGCTGAAGCAGCGGGAAAAGAGCGGAGTGGGTAGACGAGGCACCTAGCTCGGGGGCACAGCGACGGTCGACAAGTTGAAGACGAAGGAAGTGGTGCCGTCGGGATTGAAGATGGGCAAACAAGGCAAAGTAGCCTTTTACCCAGGGAACCGATGGCTGGAGAGCTGACTTTCATGTCGTCTGCGTCTCGAGGTCTTTATGGCTACATGGCGTGCGGAACACACTCATGGGATGCCTGATTGCGTTTGTGCCAAAACGGGCGGGCAAACGGGACTCCGGACACCACTGCTCTTTGCTCTCGCTGAGCTCGTTTCCAAATTTTTCGTTGCTCCTCCAAGTTGTTTTCATCTAATGTTTCAAGAAAAACCTGCTCTGTGCACTAATCGCATTTACTAAAGGAACTTTTAGAAGAATCCACCCATGATCCCCCAAATACCGCGAGGTTGCACGAAATTCTCCACGCTGTCGTGCAGAAGATCCAGGCCTCAGGCCTCGGGGGCGGTAAATCGGCAACCACTTTGGTCGCGGTCGTATCTGCTCGTGCTCCGCTGTGCAGCGAGACTAGAACTCCAGGAGTTACAACCTCTGAGGCACATGACTCGGGCCGTGGTGGGCTGTGGCAGTGCCCCTTCACGTAGCATGCGATACCATTTGCCGTCTTTATCTAGCAGCCAACCTGGACTGTGCCTCCAAAAGCACACTAACCATACTTTCTTATTAGTCCGAGACGGGACTCACATCCAACGTTCTTGCCTTTCGTCAATTCCCCTTCGAGGGATTCGGCGTGCGCTGCATTGTGATAGTCCACGGAATCACGGGTCAAGATGAGCGACGATCCAAAGCTCGATCAGATCATGTAAGTCCGAATTAATTCACTATAAGCTTCCCCGTGACTACTTTCCGGTCTGCTCGACTCTTTGACCTGCTTAATTTGCCAGGTTTGCCCCTGGGTCCATCCTAAACTTGGACATTCTATGTTATCTCATGTGGTTCCTGGAGCGCCAGGAGCTTATCCCTCTGATGATGACGTGCCATGCATTGTATTACACCGGAATCCCCGCCTTTCTCGCCCTCTATACCAGCATTCGCGATGAGCGGACATTGTCAAGCTTCTGCAATTTCATACATCGTGATCTTCGCGCCCGCGCCCGGTGCCTGAAGAGGATCAGGCTGAACGTGGTACATCACGACGGCGTCCAGATGAGGGGCTGCGTGATTCATAGTCCAAACATTTCGGCCAACCGCCATGAAGCAGCTCATCCAAGTTCTACTTCACGCCCACTATCTCAAGGAACTGGATATAACGCTCAGTCATTACACCCTGGAATTCTATCCTGAACTGCCCTCAGTACTCGAATCGCTGCAAAGTTTGCGCCAGTTATCTGTATCGTCGCGTGACAATGCGTTGGAGGTCGCTAAGATCGTGTCACGCCTGCGCCCACTGGAGCGGCTGTACCTTAACATTCTAGGTTTAAGGCCAGAGGTCGCGGAGCTCCTTCAGAGTCAATCCGAGGGTCTTGAGAGACTCACGGTTCACCAAAGACAAATCACGGCGCCCGCTACCGTGCAGTTCCCCGGCCTACGCTATCTCAACGTCGACCGCTATCCAGACATGGCGCTGCTGCCTCGCGTCTTCCCACACCTCACCCACCTACATGCGCAAGACAGGATCTGTTTGGACGGAGGAAATCCCCATGACATCCGCGCGCGTAATTTGCAGGCGCAAGCAGGCTCCCGCGCCTGGCCAGACTTGAAGGTGTACAGCGGCGGCCTCTTGTCGCTCTACATGGCGGGCCTCAGGTGCAGCCTCACACGACTAGAGACACGCGTCAGTCGCGACAATACTCATATACTAAAGACTGTCCTGTCGGAAACCTGTCCCCGCGCATTATACCTGCGTCTCAACTGGATAACGGGTGTGTTCCAGCAGCAACCCTTGACGGCGGACGAGTGGGCCAAATTCGAATGCCTGTTTCAAGACACGCCAGAAGGGATGTCCGAGTTAACGCTGGTTTTCACGGTGGACGTAACTGTAACGCCGCTCGAAGAATACCTTGTGCGGGTATTCCCCATTTCCCTTCGAGTATCACGGCTAATCCGTTGCAACGTATAGGCACATATCTTCACAATGTGCGACCCTCTTACGATCGCCAAGTTAGAGGTCCAACTGGATGCCCCGGGCCCCTACATCGCATATGCCAACGGCGAAGTCGACGCTCAAGGATATCCTCGGAGAATCCTCAGAGCGATGGATGGACAGTCGTTTGCGAGGCAAGTCGCAGAGCGCATTCCGACACTTCGCGTGTTCGGTTTGGTGCTTCCCCCGGGCTTGAAGTCGGAGTGGAAGATTGAGCGGTCTCACGACGGAAGGATGCAACTGCAGCAGGTGAACTAAACAGCAGCAATGCGCATCCGTACGTATCATACACTTCCGAAGCTGGTATCTAGCTTGACGCGCGTACTCCGGAACTATGCCTATGCTGATTACATCCACATCTTCAGTGGACACATACCTCCCCACATCATCTGCATCCATCTCGAGTAACCGCGGCGTCCCCCGATCCTGCAAAGTTCGTCCAAGATGACGCAGCATGCCTCATTCATTAATTTTTATGTTTGCGATTCTATTTCTTCTTGCAAGTTATCTCTATGAAGCCAAAGTTGGCCGTAGCATTGATCCTGTGAGCGGTTCGTTCAGTGCGATGTTCACTGCGCGACATGTGGTTAAACCATCCGTGACATGGATGGTGGTACCGCAGGTGCATTGACTGTTCAATCCCCCGCGTGGTCTTGGATTTGCGCCCTTATGCAATCAGGCTAGCGCTGCGCGATGGGTCCAAGTAGGTTGTGAAGTCCAGACTGGAGATTGGTAATGAGATACCCAACCTCTTCTAGGTGCACCAAAGTCGATGTCTAACTTCACCTTGGCGATCGACTTGCTGGAGGTCTGATATTCGTCAAAGCGACGTATTGTCCCCCGAGAATATTTGATCCGTTGTGTACTATACAGGACCATGTGGATGACCATGTAGGACTCCCGCCAACCATACCGCTTCGGATTGTGACAATCTTTATATATTCATGCTTTCCGGGGTCGAACTAAGCCTCTTACCTACTGCGCGTGACTCGTGGCTGTACTGTTTGATTCAACATCTCGATCCGATAGTTACGTTCTTCCACTTTCATCCGAGAATGCTCTTCCCACTCGCTCATCTTTCTTGCCTACTCATAGCTCGATACTCTGCGCTGGCCGCATAGGGAGGCCATCCAGACTTTTCCTTTCTACTGTGCAGCGTCCTCTTTAGGAGCTTGTCTGTGTCAATCAGCTGTGACCGATAGTTAACATGCATCGTGGTGCTATCCGCGCCGGGTGAGTTACTTTTTTATGCTGCTCGCCGAACGTCTCGTACACGTTCCTTAGATCAAATAACCTTCCGATGCTGATGCGTGACCGTGTTTTAACTCTCTAGGTACTCCTCAGGACTCCTTTTGAATTTCGACATTTTCCGGTACCTCATGTGATTCCTCGATCGCCGAGAGTTGCAAGCTCTCATGATGATGTGTCACGCGCTATACTCCGCTGGACTTATCGCTTGGCTCGCTCCTCCAATTGATTGGAAAAGAACTTGACAAGGATGGTATCATTCTGCCAATTCATGCATCGTGACCTCGCAGTCCGATCCGGTTGTCTACGGGTACTGCGGATGAATATAACAGGCATCCATACTCGCAGCCGGAAATGCGACCTTGCATATATGACCCCGATGTCCCCCCTGCGACGATGAAGCAACTCATTGAGATTATTTTCTACGCCCGATCTCTTCAGGACATAGGCATCGAAATTAATCGTCGAACTTTGGATTTATCCTCTAGTCTGCTATACACCGTCGAATCCATCAGGAAAATGTCGCGTTGGCTTGACGCGCTTCCTGAGCCTTTTACGTCTTGCCGCCCGCTGTCGCAGCCTTTCGCGCACAGTAAAGGCGAGAAAGCGCCCGAAAGTGGCCCGGAAGACGTCAAAGTGCTTGAAAGCAAATACGACATTCTCCTGATGTCACTCATCCCCATCAAATCATTGTTGCTCTCTTTTGATGGGTATTCTGCACAAGCAGTGTATGATGTCGTATCGTGCATGTCCCCTCTATTCAAACGGGTGGATGGCTCGGAGTTGCCGTCTGCAGAGTTCCTCCGGCGTCATTCCCGCAATCTCGAGAAACTGCAGATATATCCCGTCAAACTCGGCACAACTGTGTTGTTCCCGTTTCCATACATGCGCAGACTCGGCATCCGCACGAACGTCAGGACCTGGACGCGGCCGTGCTATATCGGTTATTCCCGCATTTTAGCCACCTCAACTTGGCCGGCTATACAACACTGTTGTCATCTGATCCGCACGATGTCCGAACACGCAACGTACAAGCAACTAACCGTATTTCCAGGCTGCAGCTGGAGACCGTATCCGGTGACTTCTGGTCCATTCATGCATTGGGCTTGACGTCCAAGCCCGTGCGGCTGAAGATCTCCATCTATCCTGAGGCTGTAGCGGGAATGCGCACTCTTCTCTCCGAAACGTGCTCTCGCAATATATACCTGGATCTGAACATGCCGGAAAATGATAATTTAACGGAGAAAGCCTGGAGGTCTTATGAAGGCCTTTTCGAGATATATCAGAGGCGACGACCGACCTTACACTCAACGTCTCCCTGCGACTGTGCATTCTGGAGCTACTGCTGGAGCATTATCTGGTGCGTGAGTCGTGCAACTGACATAGCGCTATGTCAATAATCCTGTACGGTCGTCAGGCGAGTTTCCTCGAGATGTGTACGGCTCTCAAGATCTCGAATTTGGAGGTCTCTATTACTATCGGCTTTCGAACATTGTTCGCCTGCACGAGTGGAGACATCAATGCCTCTCAGCAGCCCCGCAGAGTTTCCAACGAAACGGATGCGTGGGTGTTTGCTATGCATATTGCGGAGCGCATCGTTACGCTTTGTGAGCTGACATTAAGGCTGGACCGAGTGCAGATTTTGAAGTGGAGGATAGAGCGCTCTGAAGACAGGGATGTGGTATTGCACCTAGGTACAGCAGTAAATATAATTTTCGCTGCTTTTCACCGTGATCCATGTGTAAGAACTCAGGTGTCCTCTCGAGTATTGACCCGGCAGACTACATCTCCCAATTTGAGAACGCGTCCTCAGTGTAGCGAGACCCGTCGTCATGGACACAGTTCTGGTGCATTAATTCATTTTAAAACTCCAAGAACGAAGATAATAGGCCTCGTTTACTTCACTCGAGGCGCGCTATGATTCTGTCAGAATGTCTCTTGTGGCAGAAGAACATCATAAATTCACCCACTGACGTTTTCTAGAGCTCTACTTGGTCCAATCGCACATCTCCAAAGTGAGACCGTGCTATCCTCCACTGCGACTTCAAGCCTGGGGGAAGGCCCAGAACGAACACGCAGAGCGTAGGAATGTGCTGGGCAGTCTGTCTGGCAAATAGGGGTATATCCATACCTCTCATGACTCGTCGAAGATATCCTTGACCGCCGACTCCGCCATTGCGATATCGGACGAATATGTCCGGTGCATTCATGTGGACTTCCAACCTGTTAACCCGCAGGGGCGCACACATTGAGAGGATGCGGGTCTACGTGTTGCAGCATATTAGCGACATTATGAGAGGGTCAGTACGAAAATTCCGTACAAGGTATTCGTTTAACGGTACATTCAGATCCACGGTAAACTGCAGCGCAAGATCAGATATTCCCTTTGGAGCATCTCGGAACAGATCGTCGAACTTGGCCCAATCGCCCGCTGTCAAGTCTGGCTGTCGGTATCCTCGCATTGCCCAATCTATGCGAAGGTGCACTTTGCAGGGACAAATCTCTGAGAGGATGCGCTTCAGGATTTCCGTTCTGAAGCCAGCCACCTCGGCCAGACCTCCGAAACTCTGGGATGCATCAATCTTCAACTCTACGACGTTGCATCTAAACCCCGCTCTGTAGATAGGCAAGATTCCGCCGCTCAGCATCTCCAACCGGGGCCAGCAGGCGACGCTGCCTGTGCTTGCAGATTAAGCGCACGGATCGTGCGGTCGTCTCCTCGTGTAGATAGGTGGTCTTGCACATGCAGATGGGTGAGGTGGGGAAAGAGACGCGTTAGCAACGCCAAGTCCAGATCGCCCGAGTACGGATCGGGATGGATGTCGAGGTAGCGTAGACGAGAGAATATGATGTTCTGAGGTGCGGAGATCCCTGCCTTGCGGATCCTGAGTCTCTCGAGGCCGGAGGACTGACTCTGGAGGAGCTCTGCGATGCTTGTATCGAGACATTGAATATCGAGATGCAGGCGTTCAGGGGCTGCATGTGAGATAAGAGTTTGGCAGCCTCCGTGGCGTTGTCAGGGTAGGTAAGAGACAGCAGGCGCAGCTTTTGGAGTGATTCGATCGCAGT
Organism: Obba rivulosa; assembly: GCA_001687445.1. Lineage (NCBI taxonomy): Eukaryota > Fungi > Basidiomycota > Agaricomycetes > Polyporales > Gelatoporiaceae > Obba > Obba rivulosa. The sequence continues at coordinate 27,260 of KV722488.1, forward strand.
GGATAGTTCGGGATAGGATTTCAAGGTATAATGGCCGACTGTTATATCCAATTCCTCGAGATAGTGAGCATGACATAAAATTCCGATGATCTGCTTCATCGCGATTCTTGAAAGGTTTGCAGCGAGTCCTACGCCTACGCTATCGTTATATTCTACGTTGAGTGCGATTTTCTTCAAACGACGAGAGCGAGTACGAAGGTCTTGACGCATGTATGTGCAGAAACGTGATAGGCTCCGCTCGCTGCGAATGTCGATGGGTAAGGCGAAAAGGGCGACAGTTCCGAGGGAATGTAGAGCATGGCACGTCATCATTAGAGCCATCAGCTCCCGACGCTCCAGGAACCACATAAGATAGCATAGAATATCCAGATTCAGTACGACCCTGGGGGCGAACCTAGCAAGTCCGGCACGATCAATGAGCCATCTAGATTCGAGGGCGATCGAGGAGAAACCAAAATATGTGGAGGCAGGCTTACTTGCTTTGACTAACCTCTGCGCGTTTGTCCATCTGAACTTGAAGTGTTCACAGCGTGCCGGATTATCGCAAAGGCGCACACTCGTGGAGAGACTTAACAGCGGGACAGCGGTTGTCAATCTTGAGACAGGCTCATAAGATAATCATGCAAATCGGAACTGGATCCCAATCAAGACAGCAGACGCCGGACGATGCTGCGGCACCAGCTACTTACATATCGCTGGTGTCACGCTGTCTCCGACAAAATTTATCTGATCCTCCGTGGGCTCATTATAATCGATGACAGTGTTCAGTTTTCGAAAGAAGATCTCATTAAAGAAAGTATAAATACAATACAGTCAAGGATGAATATGTGATACATCGAAAATTGTCTTCTGAACATACCTGCTTCCATTTCGATTCATCTCCAGTTGAAAAACGAGAAGCATCATCAGCTGATTTTCCCTTCTCGCATCAGACATCGCGATCCTCGCTATCGCTACGAGGAGTGCCCTCCAAGGCGTGATGACCTGCCCCACGGCCCAGCAGAGCCCGCGGCTCGAGCCTGAAGCGCTGCTTGGCCTTCGCCTGCTTCTTCCTCAGCCGCTCCTTGCAGCGGGCACACAAAGATCCCACAGTCTGCGGGGTGACAGTGCGGTGGCAGCTTGGATTGGTGCACGTCTGTAGAGACGTCGTCAGTAAAACCAAAGGCCCTTATAGAAGCAATTTATGTGCGCACGCACACGGGCACTCACCGAGCTGGCGTTTCCGCCAGAGCTATCGTCCAGTTGGCTTGCGTTGACACTGTCCATACCCTCGGGGCCCGCCAGACTAGTGCCGTGTTGCAGTGCATCGTCCGAGCTGGCTGCGGAAGGCGCCATCAGCGAGGCCATCGGCGGTGGGGATACGCTAGCCCCCGCATCAATGTCTTCCCTTAGACGCTTGTTCGGGCCCGAGTGCCTGTTGAAGTTCACCACCGCACGTCTTCGCGGTGCGCGGGGCGGCGCCGTGCAGTCCTCCCCCGTGCGCGCTGAGAACGTTGCATAGTACGTTGTCGGCGCGCTCTCGGGCGGGCTGAAAGGCGCGTCGCCATAGTCGGTGCGAGCGACAAATGAGGCGGTGTACACGGGCTGCGGAGGCGGGGGTGGAGGCGGAGCAGGCGCGGCCGGCGCAGCGTACTGCTGAGCGGAGTAAGGCGCTGTAAATGGTTGCGGCGGATACGCGTACGGCTGGGCGTACGGCGGAAAAGGCGGGGCCTGATAGGCACCGGGAACGTATGGACGAGGCGGGTAGGGGGGAGCATAAGTGTACTGCGACGGGTTCCCACCAGGGTAGGGAGGCATGTACGGATGGTGCATGTAGTATGGCATCGGGTATGGTGGTGGCATATGTGCTCCGTATGGCTGTGGTGTGTCGGTCGTAGGAGGCCCGCTCGAAGGCGCTGTGGCCGGAGGGCGTGACGTACTCGTGGATGCAGTACTCGTGGAGAACTCGGGATCTATCCTCGTTTGCTTCTCGTTTTCAGTGCTCGCTTTCGTCTTGTCTTTACGCCTGGAGGCTCGTTTCTTCCCATTCGATGCTCCCGCTGTTTCCGGGGCGTCCTGGACTGTTGTGGTAGGCCTCGGACTAGATATGTGCTGAGGAGACTCGGAGAGGATCGGGTCCATGAAGATCAAGTTGGTCTGCAGGTCAGATGGTAGCTCGCCAGTCGCAGGACCAGGTTCGATAGCGGGGGCTTGCGAGGGCGCAGTCTGGGGAATGTCTTGTGTGGGAGCTGCATCCTGCATCGTCTGCCCCATATCTTGCCCATCTTGGGATATCTGCACCTCGGTCTCTCCTTCATCCTCACCCTCGCCTGAAGGTTCCTTCTCGGCATCTTCTCCCTTACTCGCCCTGCGGCTTGCCTTGTCCTTCCTCGTTGCGCGATCCCGCGCTCGACATTCATCACACATCTTCCATGGCGTAGACGGCGACAACAGGTTGCTGCACGCACGGATGCTGCACACATGGTTCGTGCGCCGGGTCCCGCGCGCGGCCGGCGGGACGCCCGCCTGCGGCGCGCCCGCGGGGCTCGCCGTGCTGTCAATTATACCGTGCGTCTGTTCGTGCTCATCCTGCTCCTCCGGACCCATACTATAGCTCTGCCGCTCATCGAAGGACGGCTCTTGCACGATGCCGCTCGCGGACGTAGAGACAGCTGCGTTCCACTCGTCCCATGCCTGTGCTTTGCTCTCCTTATCGCGCACGCGTTTCAACCGGCTGTGGTGCCGGTTTTGCACACGATGCCGTTCACAGCGCAGGTAAGGATACGTCCCCAGGAGGACGGCACGGCAATGTGACACAGTGCACATGCGTGGCGGTAGCTGAGGGTTCATTGGGTCTCCGTCCGCACCGGGCGTGGACTGGTCCGCTCCTTGATCGCTGCCTTCTCCTGCGCTGTCCTCGCCACTCTTCTTCATAGCAGCCACGGCCTTGTCCTTCTCTCGCCGCCACTTAGCGCGCTTTGTGGTACCGTAGCTACGGTACCGATCCCTGCATGGCTGACACATCTTAAAGAATGAGCTGCCCGATACTAGCGCCTTGCAGCCTTTGATCGAGCAGTAACGCGGGGGAAGCGCGTCTTCCTCACGTCCGCCTTCTGTGATGGGCTCCGTAGGCACAGGAACAAGCATGGGCACAGGTGACGGGGTGCGCTGGGATGAGGGAGCGCCAGGAGATACTGAGACACTATTGGACGGTGGGGGCGGGAGCGGGAGTGTGAGTGCATTGGCAAGTTCGGAATGGGCGGTGTGCGGGGGTGGTGCGGTGTGTGTGGTGGAGATGGTCGGCATAGGATGCGAGAAAAGTCGCGGATCGAGCGCTGACTGATCCCAGGTGGAAGGTGTGTAGGAGTACGGACTGGACGCATGAATTGGTGGTGAATGGGAGGGAGGTACTGGGGGATGAGTAGGAGCAGCGACAGGGGCAGGGTGCAGAGCCTAAGTGTGGAACGGTCAACTGAGGTTCAATACAAGCAGACATGGGACACAGAAAGACGCATAGCTATTTATATGCAACCAAGAATATCCAGAATGGCGTCCGTGACGATATGTTCCATCTGGCATGTGCATGCTAAACCACAAGTCCTGACGAATCTGCATTACACGGTAACGAAACACAAGGATCTCAAGGAAATCTCTAAGGTGAGATTCCGCTGAGACCTTCATTGAGGTCGCAGTAGCTCGTACTTCTGCAGCATTGATAGTGCCTGAACTGATCTCAGCCGGTACTCGGGATTTAGGATTCAGGTTCCGAGGCGACCGAGACAGCCTTCGTAGCTGTCCTGCACCGACCGTTGAAAAGAATACGCGGGAGCCAGAGTAGAGGACATGCTACATCCGGTTTTTTCAAAGAGCGGTAGCTCCTTTACAGTGCCGTTTACTCTGGTCTCTATCGCAGACCAGCCTCCGGCTGCATTGACCTACTGAAGGTGATGCAGATCCAGCGCCGAGTCGTACCGGGATGTAACCGGGATTTGGTTTTGGCGGCTACGATACAGTGTGGGCCTGCCATAGGTAAGGCTATGCACACATATCATAGCTGGAGTGTTTGCGATGACTCCCGTGTACCGTCCGACGCATGTGCCTAACATCGTCCGTGATAGGGGGACTCATGTGGCTCGCATATATGGGGCATCTCTGTCCATATGATGACCGCGGACAGTAGTTGCGGCTCAGTAGTGCAGACATGCGTCACTCTACCATGGAGTTACACCCCCTTTGCGGAACTCTTGTGAATAGAGCGCGGGACAGCACCGCAGAGGGCTGGGCACTGAAACGATCCCATCGCCCGCATATACCGCATATATGCGTGTATTACATCGTTGAGGGCAACCACAAGTGATGGCACATCGCATGCAACAGCGATATGCAGTTGGATGTGTATAACGGCGAAGCCGGAGCTACCCAAGATAGTAATCGCAGACATAACAACTCACCTCGACCGCACGGGTCTTCTGACGCGACGCGACCTCCAAGATACACTGCCCGTGTCTTGGTTGCTCCTGCTCGTCGTCCTGGGGCATCCAGGCAAGTCCTTGCGCCGCGACTTGCGCACCGAGGGCAGCCTTCTCCATCTTGCGCTTCTGCCTCTTCGTGGTTGCGTAGACGCGATGTCGCCCACGGCACGATTCGCACATCTTGAGGCCATATCCAGGCGGGAGTACAGCCTGACATCCGCGTACTGAGCATCGGCGGGACGGCTCGCCCGACACGGGCTCCGGGACGACGTCGGTCATGCCATTGTGGATCGTGGGTGCGCCTGCGGTGGGATCGACAGGGCCGGGATTGACAGTATTGGGGTCGATGTTGGCGAGCGCGTTGTCGACGGGCGGCGCAGCGGAGAATACATGATGGGTGGCGTGGAAAGGGAGGGGATAGCGGCGGTCTGGATAGTATGCGCTCATCCCGACGCTGCACCAGACGTCGACTCGGCTCTAGTTCCTGTGCTGCTGTTGGCGGATAACGACAAACCGAGAACGGCGGCGACTGGCGGCGGAGTCCAAAATCAGCCCAGACTCCCGCCACACCCCGCTTCAGCCGTTAGCCGGCCCGGCGTCTGTCATCCCGCTCCGAGCGTACAAAGTCGAACAGCCTACATTTCGTCTACACTGAAGAACTCGTGGCAACATGTCTACGAAAGAAACTAACGTACAGCCCAAGAACGTATACAACAGCCAAGTAACAAATTCCTGCTATCGTGGCCGACGGTGTCTCGGCTCTCGATAGTCGAGACACGGACGCAAGATGCAGAGAAAGGAGAACGCAGTCTCTACACCTGTACATAAGTCAGAAATAAAACCTTGAGCGTATGCGTAGAATTAGAAAGCATCTGCTATGGGATCATCGGGTGTACACGAACGAAGAAACTAGGGGTATGCGCATATAGTAGCAGGGGGCAAGCGAAACATCGAACGACAATTGCAGGGACAGAGTATATGCCACACTGGGCGGCAGTGCGAGAAAAATCGAATACAGCGATCTTCTTTCGGTCATGTGGAGGGAGGATTTGTTGATGACAAGACCTCGGATATCTTTGATCAAGCTTCAGTAAGCGAGCGGCCTCTGTGATCCATGCCAAACACTACATGGCGGGGATTGTCAGTCAACCCGGCTCTTAGGTCGTTACGGAAACGGCACTTACGATAAGCCAACTCGCGGACACTCATTTCTTGATACCATTTGAGTCAGCCCGGGCATCGACATACACGACGCAAGGACATTACTCACTGCCCATCTTCTTGCCAGTGCCTTCACCGAGACTTCCGTCTGCGAGGTTCTTCTTGCGTTCCTGGAGCGCCAAGACGCGGTCTTCGACTGTGTCGGAGATGACCAGGCGATACACATAGGTGGTCCGAGTCTGACCCAGACGATGGACACGGTCAAAGGCCTGGCTCTCGACAGCCTCACTCCAGCCGAGGTCCAGAGAGATCACCCCTGCATAAGTGAAACCATGTGGTCAGCTAATAGACATCGACACGACGCTTAGCAGCTTACGGTTGGCCCGCGTGAGATTCAAGCCAACGCCTCCGCACTTCAAGCTGAGAAATTGGTAGCGATTAGAGGATGCGTCGTGTCAGGACTGGTTGCTCGAACGTACCTCATGAGCATGATCGTGGCCTTGTCTTTGGACATGAAGACTCTCACGGCTTGGTCACGCTTGTCGCGGTTCATATCACCTTGGTATCTGTCGCAAGAGAAGAAAATTGGCTAAGAACCGCCAAGCCACGACAAATTCGCGCTGTGAGAACGTACTTGACGTGGAGGAAGCCGTGTTCCGTCAGGTAGTCAGATACGAGCTGAAGACACTGGGTCCACTGGGAGACAACCAAGGTCTGTTCATGCAACGCCAATGAGGCGACATATTGTGTGAGAGAAGCTAAGCCCACCTTCTCATCTGGGTGTTCGTTGGCCCAGGACGTTAGCAGTTCCATCATGTGCTAGCGCTTCTGTTAGCCCATGCCGGACTGCACTGTGAATCAATATTTGCTCACCTTCATCTTCGTAGAGGGTAGGAACTTGGGCATCAACTTGATATGCTCCAGCGGAATGTCGGCCTGATCCGGCTTCGCCCCACAAATAATATCGGCATACTCCATCTCCTCATCTGAGTCAAGGAGGACCTTCGCCCGCTTCTTCCCTAGACGCTTCTTGAGAGCGCGCCGGGCATTCTTCTCTTCCTCGTCTTCATCGCTCTCGACGATGAAGTCACTGAGATTGTCGTCGTCGTCGATGAACTCCACATCAGAGTCATAGACGGGCTGGCGCTTCCTCTTCCTGAGAGACTTGCCGCGGACGAAGCGAGGCTCCTCGGAGGCGTCTGAGACATAACCAGACTCCGGTTCTGGGAGTGCGTCCACGTCTATGGTGTCGATCGTCATAGGCGCAGGAGCAGGTTCCTTGTCTTCTTCGTCGGCAGGCTCGAAGGCTCTCCTAGCGAAGAGTTTGTGCGTGTAGATGACAGCGCGGCAATTCGGGCATGGACGTTCATCGGGCTTGTATCTCTGTTCGCCGTTGGCACCATCATCACCGTGTTCCGTGTTGAACACATTGACTATCAAACGATCAGGCGTTATCAGAATCATTTATAGATTCCACACTTACGAATACATCCCCTGCAGAATACATGAGCACAAGGCGTCACCACGGCATCAGTGTATGTATCGAAGCAGATAGGGCACTCTTCGTCCTCGATCGTAGCGTCCAGGGTCTACACGAAGCAGCATTTGTATGAAGAAGATGCCGAAGGGGTTGGAACACGAACCTGCTTCTCCGCCTCCATGCGCTCCATCATCACACGCTTGAAATGTCTCTGCATGTTCTCGACGAACTCGGGGGAGACTAGCTGCCGGGCACGATCAAGCTCATAGCGGAGGTCATATCTCTTATCCTCCAGGAACTTGGGATCGATGAAGGCCTCGGCATGTTCTTGAATCAGACAAGGATGGGAGCAGATCTGGCGCAAGCGGAGTAGAAGGACAAGGACTGTGAATGTGTCAGCGAAAGAAAGCTACGACCATTCTGATATACAGACCTTGATGGTAGTTCCTGCAACAGATCACTAAGCACGCTCACTGCAAGAACGTATGTATATACTCACTTGAGAACCGTCCCCGCTCGGAGGTACCTATTGAAGATCGCCTGGGACTTCTGTTCAACCTGCGGGATAATAAATGCAGCGTTAGATCAACTCAAGGTCGGCATATTCTGATCCCACCATCTTGTAAATGTCACGCTCTTCGAGGGTGAACTGAAGCTTGACAAGGGAAATTTCCTTGGGCAGAAGCTCGACGAGACGCTTGCCATCTAGCATCTGAGGGAAGAGGGGTCAAACAGTAAACAAAATATGCAGACTCGGATGGAGAACCAGCTTACCGAGTCTTTCCTTCTGCGAATGAGCATGGTTCGGAAGATGGCTTGCAAGCGTTCTACGGCCAATTGAGCTACCGAATACGACTTAGTGCAAGTTTGGCACATATGATTTCACAGATACTCACGGTTCTTCCGCTCATTCCGAGCAATCTTGCTGTTGAACTCATCCCAGTCGTACCACGGACGAATGCGCAGGAAACGAATGAGGCCGTACGCATCGGACAGCGTGTTCACGATGGGCGTTCTGAGTAATATCAAGGTTAGATTACGTGTGAATAAAGTGGATAAGTAGGGTATACCCGGTAAGGCACCACCTATACTTTGCCTCCAGCTTGGTGACAGCGCGTGAAGCCCCTGACGAGACGTGAATAAGACTCCAGTATAATGAGGTTTATACACTTACGAGTCCGTCTATTCCTGATATTCTGGGCTTCATCGAGGATGACTCGATACCACTGAATGCTCATGAGTACTCATGCGTAAACGCGGATAAGACCAATATCGACTCACGTCAACCTGGAGTAGCGGCCCCACTGAACGACATCACAACAGTCAAGCAAGTGACAAAACGAGATAGGTGTGACACTAACGTATTCTCTTCTTGCTCCTCGATTTGCCTTCCTCCGCACGATCGTCCACGACGAAGCCGTCATCGTCCCTTTTCTTCCTCCTCCGCTTAGCTTTGCGTTCCTCCTCCTCTTCGTCTGGCCATTCGAGAGATAGAGTCTGATGAAGATATTAAATTTCGGTATCACAAGCGAGAAGACGTGACCGACCTGATAAGTCGTCAGGATCACATCGTACTTGAGCAAGTCAGTAATCTTCCGGGGCTTGCTGGGACCTGACATGGACAGTGGTGTCAACAACTGAACAAGAGATAGCATGGAAAACGATCCTGACCATGGTAGATGAGACATTTCAGCCCGCAATCCGTCTTGGTCTCGATCTCGAGCTTCCATTGATCAAGCAAGGCGAGTGGGGCAACTACGAGGTTCGTCTTGACCAAAGGATCCTTGGAATGATTGGCAACCACAATGGCGATCCTAGAGAGCATAGCGATGTCGGAAACCAGGCGCATACAGTCAGATTTGGTACGCATATAGCCAGAGTTGACTCACATTTGGACCGTCTACGAGAGTTAATGTCAGTGGCATTAGATGAAAATCAACCATATCAATGCTCACCTTTCCCAGACCCATCTCATCGCTCAGACAACCACCCTGGTGCACTCCTTTCTCCTTATCGAGCATCCAAGCGACACCAATCGTCTGATGCGGCATGAGCGCGACAGTCATACCTGGGACCCTGTGGTATTGATCTCTGAGGCCGAGCCGAGCCACAGCTTTGTCGACGCTTTCGTTACCATCGAACTGCTCTGCGTTTCCGGCATGGAGCAAAAATTGCTGCACACTACGCAGTATTAGCATCCTAGGGTGAACTAGCACCACGTCAGATGTTCGGAACTCACCCGTCAACATAGGCAGAAGACCCCGCGGGTAGTTGTAGCCTGTTGAAGTTCAGCATCTGGTCCACAACCTCAGCACGCACAAAACTCACTCGTGGCCATGGGTATAGGGGCCTGGGAACAGCTCGGGAAGACGCTGATAGTGATAGAAGGGTGCGTCCTCGTCCTCGTCGTCGGTGTCCATCCAGGGATCCGCGAACGGGAGGTCTTGGGGTTCATGCATGTTTGGAGGGGCGCGGACGGGCGACGATGGCATCTTTATATCCGAGCCAGAAGCGACCGGGTGGCTAGTACTGCCACTCGGACCTCGCGTTGAACTCGTGGACTGTGCCTCTTCCTTCGGCGCTATAAGTTTGGTCGCAGCCTTGTTCGGGCTTATTGTTGTTCCTGTCATGGAATCTCGCAAACGCGCTGAAACGTCCCGGTGGATAAGTTCGGCGCCAACGTGGCCAGCAGGGCCACCGGACATCGGTATAGGGGGTGTCTGCGCATTGTTGACCTTCGTGGGCGCGGTAGCAGACTCATTGGGTGGTGCTTCTTGCTTGATCTTTGGCGCCATCTTGGGTCTCTCGACTGTAGATGCAGATACAACCTTGACATTCGCGTTTGCGTTCGACAGAGGTGCCTTCGGAACATCAACCTTGGGCGTCTTCGTGACATTTGCAGGAGGTGTTGCATTCAGGGCCGGCTCAATAAGTCTATTCTCGTTTTTGAAGGAGGAGCGGGAACTCATGTTGTTTCCCATAAACACGAGCGTCGTCTCTGCGGACGGCGGGAAGATAATAGTCTAGCAGAAGAAATAGTGGCGTCGGCGCTAAACGGCGCGTACTTTAAATGCGCGTTGTTTGGTTTTGTTGACGCGACGCGCGTAGCACATCTGATTTGCTGAAAAGCTTAAAACTCTCTGGAGAACTTGTGCAACAACTTAACATATCTTCAAATGTATGGTCTTGATAGAACGGACTGATTGTTGCAACACCACTGCAGCGACGCAGATGGACTGACCTGTAGCTGTAACAGCTCGTCCGCGAACCCGAGAAGGTGAGGCTAATTCTTTCAGTCGTCAGTTGAGTGGATGCATGATGACAGTGACTACTGGGAGAGCTTACTCTCGATGAACCCAATGCTCGCGTTCCTGTTCAGGTATACTCACCGTCTTACTCCCTCGGGAGGAACCGCTCAGGGATGCGGGCGCAGAACGGAAAGCTGACGCATCTTGATGTGATTCCCAATACATGTCTAGTCGCTGACATGTTGGTATCCGCAGGTCATCGGGACGCTATCGGATGCCATATTCGCTTTGCGGCCGGCATATATCAGCAACTTGGACGCGATTACAATTATAATGCCCTGCTCACAATAGTGGGCCTCCCCTCTGTACACCACGCATTATGAAACGTGTGTCGGCAAAGAAGTGCCACGGTATCAATGATATTGGGTCTCGGACTACGCTGGCTGTTCGAAGTCTCAACAGTCTAGGTTACGCTAGGGTCAGTCTGTTGTTATGCTCATCTGAAAGCCACTTTGCTTGCTCTGGGTTGACATCACGAGTCAGCCTCGAGGCCGTCTGCATCACAATGGGTCGCCAAAACTGCTGAGTGTATTCATTCTCTTCGCGCCTCCACGCCTCTTCCAAGCACCCCTCACAGACGATCATCCACCATGTCGACATACGCCGTTCCTCCCATCACGTCCAGAAAAACCAAGGTGCTCTCCACGATCCACAATATCCCGAAGCGTATGAAAAGTGCGTCATTCCGGGAGACCCGCCGGGCGCCGGGCAAGGAGAACATTCCGCCGGGGACGAAAACGCAAAAAGTGCGGCTGACCACGCCGTCAATCCTCCTCTCGGGCATCGACCCGTCCATCTACACGCAGCCGGCGAACGCCGAGCTGCGCTGGCTCCCGAAGGACGGGCAGATCATCATCAAAGTGTCGGTGCCCGCGACGGATGACATCTGGAAGGTACGCGTGCCAGAAGACGTCACGCTGGACGCGTTCCTGCGCAAGGTCGAGGACAAGGTCGGGTTCGCAGTTGTGCTCTCCGCGATGGCCACCGAGCGATGCGCGAAGATCACGACGGAGCGGGCGTTCAGATGCTGGGTGCAGACGCGGGTGCGGAACGGGCGGAACCACCCCATCACGGCGCATAGGACACTTTGAAGACTGGCGGCGTGCTCCTCGACATACTGCGATCTTTGCTTGTTATTCTCAAGACCTCTCTGCTTCCTGCGATCGGACCTCAGCTTCTCTGGGACGCCGCACATGGTACCTGCCTCTCCGTGTCGACTGTTGAAGCTCCCAATCATTCGAAATTGTATCGGTGTTATAATCCAGCCCCCAAGCGTGATACCCGTGGTCTTCGTTTTCCATCATTGGCTTTAGAAGATACCCTTGATCTTCGGACATCACTTGTTGACTGTTGGAGCTCTCGAGCTTGAAGTTCTCTGGATAATCATCGTAATGATCTGTGTCTCGTGTTCATCTCCGATACCTTCGTGACGCCGTCTGTAACTCTATCGATCTGGTCCATCCAGATGAATATACATCTTCTGGTTGCTGTCACTCTCAAGAATTCCCATAGTTGTCAATCCGTTAGGCTTCAAAGCGCATATGATCCGCGATTGGTGCCGTGCTAGATCTTCTCTGAAAGTCACTCGCTTGTGCCGAGCATGTGCGACCTTGCTTCTATTCCCGCGATATGCAGGTGGCTGATGGATTAACGTAGCTGTCCCGTAACCGTGCACAATGCCATCCCGGTCTACGACACTGGCGACATTGCCACCGAGGGGCGATCGGCGCCCACTTGAATCGACGTCTACATAACCCTACTGCATGCTACGCTACACCAGCACATTCTGCAATCTATCGCTGTTATCAGTCACTCAATGACGTAGAACATGTTCCGGTGCGGCTGATAGTGCGCTCGGTCGGTCGGCAGAAGGCTGGCTTACTGGCAGATATCCGGCATGTTGTACATCTTCTAAGAGGACTCCAACTCGGAGTCCTGTCGTGGCACGCAGCCGAGCCAATCATTGGCTCGGAATCAAGGCGATTTGGTATGTCGTTGACATAGCGTGCATGCATCACCCGGGTGCGACTGCTAAAGCCGGAATGCTGCGCCCGCCAGCGGTGCACTATATAGGATGTAAGTTGGGACCTGGGATCGTCTTCTCCGTCAGCTCCGGTTGTTGACGCGAAAAATCAGACATCTGCGGACACAAGCGAAACGCAGACCAGATCTCTCTTAAAATAGTACAAAGACGTAACTCTATCCCCTCGGCTCGTTGGAGCCACACCTCCGAGCGTACCCTGTGAGCCAACATCTGCGCGGAACTGAATTTTCCCCACTCTCAGGACCTATTCCTGTCAGCGCCAGGACGTGTACCTGATTGACAGGCCGGGAATATCTATGCACATCACCAAGTCATATCAAGGCAGCAGGAGCAAGAGCGCCGTACCCGTCGTCCGTTAACTAGTAGTACGGCGGAGAGTCAGAAAATCGTGCGTGGCTGGCGGCGATAGTTTGAAATCTGGAAGCATGCCAGCTGGATAGATAGACGAGCACGGAGACGTTCTCTAGGCCTCCGCTCCACGGTAGAGCGCGTTGGTCTTGTCACAAGCCATCTACTCCGCCGATGAGTGCGAATCTGGAGTCCGCAATGTCTCCGAGTCAGATGCACCTCGAATATCCTCGTATTTAGAATCGTATTTGGAGTCACATCCGGGCTTCGCTCTGTCCTTTCGGCCCCTATTGCATATGCGCGGCTATGCGGACTTTGGCCAATTTGGGAACAAGCGTACCAAGCTGCTTCCCAAGTTCTTTCGGACGTTCGCTGCAAGCACGGGGTAAGGGCCAAGAGCCCAGGTTGCTAGGAGCTTGGGCACGTTGCGTGAGAAGATGTTCTGCGCCTTCCATGGCACCTTTCGAGGAGTCTAGCGACCTGTCGCAGGAAGGGGGATTAGGGGAGCGAGATGCTGCTGCCCTGGCCACTACGATGGTGCCACTGGTTACGAAACTCTGAGCGGCTTCCGCTAAGACTTAATTTAGGCTCCATTCGGAAGTGCGAGCGTTGCGTGGTCTCCCGCGACGAGGACAAGGTACACGTCGGACGGGAACAGCTTTCCACGCCAACTGATAGCCGTCTGTCACGGTTGCGGGGTACAAGACTTCAGCCCATTTCTGTGGATATGGCAGACCACTTGCCATTTCTCTTCTCAGATGTAGGAGACAGAAAGCTCTATCCGAGAAACTCGGAGAGCAAGCGTGGCGCACCCAGGGAACTTGAGCGAGAAAGGTCGCAGGAACACCGCAGGCTTAGCCTGGCAACTGGCGCTATTCGGGTCATGGCCCCTCCTTTCCCACCATGATGCGAAGACGGAATCAATTTGGGGTCAATTGGACCCTCTTCTCTGATGGATTCGGGCGTAAAATTTTCTATACGGCGTCCGGACGGCAAGAAGCACTGACGGCCCTGATGTTGACGCTCGCCCGGGACGCCAGGACAGTGAGGACATTGCCCAGAAGGGTCCGCTCAAGGTGGATCTGTTGAAGGAATCAACAATAACTCAGACCTTTAGGTCTGAAAACTAAGTAAAGCCTCTTCGTTATTTGGTGACTTGCGACCATGGATAAGTGGCTGCAGCATTCCGCAGTCATAGCCCTGATATACGAAGATTTCTCCATAGAACTGCTGTATATCAGCGTATAACACCACAGTACTGTTGACTGCGTACGAGATTGCACCAATTCTGAAGCTAGCTTCATAGTATAACCAATAGACCGCTTGGCGCTTATCGTATACATCGGCGGTGACGCCAACATCTCGCCACATTCTAATTCAAGACAGCACTGTCACGACAAACCAATGGATGCAAGGATAGTACCACCCTGTACGTGAAACCTCTCAAATGCGCCATAGTGGGATAGTGATTGATATGGCGATGAACTTACCGAGATAACGACTGCACTACGATCAAAGTTGTCCAGTGAACATCCTTGTCGTCTAAGTCTTCATACCGTCGCTCTTCTGCGTTCGTGGGCAACACTTCAGCTTTCCATCGCCTGACGATAGACTTTAAATAATATTCCACAGCACCCGCGTCTCGGCTCAGCGCGCCTCGAGCGTCTGGGAAACTCAAATGAGACCTGATCCTGATGGGCAGCGTGGGCCCGGCTCGCCTGACATGCAGCCGGAGGGGCGGACACGTGAAGTCCGACTGCAGCATGCTGTTGGCAAAGACTGGCATGGCCGCTTCCTTTGATCAGCTGTGGACTTTCCGATAGACGCGTCCGAACCAGGCCTGTCCAATCGCTCTCTTCCCCCGAATCAGCTCAGAACGGGCACGTCGTTATGTCATGAATCTGATCCAGGAATGGCTTCGGGCTGTCTAGTCCCAGACATATATTCGCGACCCCGAGCGGCCGCGGGCGTCCTTCTTCGCGCCCGTCTCCTCGCCCAGCATGCCCGCCAGGTCGTCCGCTAGCGACCCCCTGTCGATGATGCTCGCGCCGCCGCCGAACGAGACCGAGGCCCAGCGCGCAGCGCGGCTCGAGGCCGAGGTGGAGGCGAAGCGCGTGTCGGACATGATTGACGAGGAGTTGCAACGGCAGGAGAAGGCGGACAAGCGGGGGCCAAAGGCAGTGAAGATTCTGCTGCTGGGTAAGCTTCCTTGCGTCGTATGTGGTCTGTCGTGCTGAGAACCGTCCGCAGGTCAGAGTGAATCAGGTACGTGATGCGTGCCATGTCTGCATCCAGAGAGGTTTGACTGGGAGCTCTGCAGGGAAATCAACCACTTTGAAGAGTGAGTGGCAACCTTCTCTTTGGGGTGCAGTCGACGAACGTACTCTATCCCAGATTTCCAGCTACTGCATTCACCAAAAGTAAGACTGCGTCTGAGGGCTCTATCGCTCGCGCTTAAGCCGGCTTCCCCATCTTTAGGCCTTTAAAGCCGAGCGCGCCTCCTGGCGGGCGGTCGTCCAGCTCAATGTCGTGCGCTCGATGCGGCTCATCCTCGAAGTGATGGCGCAGGCCCAAGCGGCGCTTCATAGCCCCAGCTCAGGCTTCTTCGATGACGCCGACGGGGTACCGCAGCTCCCGACGCTCACCGCCGATCACCTCAAGCTCAAGATGCGGCTCTCGCCGCTGCTGCAGGTCGAGGAGACGCTCGTGCGCAAGCTCAATCCGGCGGGCTCGGTGGAGCGCGAGGCGACGCAGCTCGCACGGGCCACGGAGCCGGCTGCGCACCTGGATGCGGCGAACATGGAGCTCGCGCGTGCGCGCAGCAGGGAGGTCGCGATCAACTCGCAGTTCGCGTGGAAGGGAATGTTCAGCAAGCTCGTGGCGAACCCCCGCGGGAGCTTTGAGAGCGACGCGATCGATTGGGATGACCCGCAGGTGCGTCGTGATGCGCATATAGCCACCTGGCGCGACGTTGATGGATCGGACAGGACCCGGGGAGGATTCTTCATGCGTGCAGAGACGACATGATCGCGCTGTGGAACGACCCGACAATCAGGGAGTTGCTAGAAGTCCAGAAAGTCAGGCTACAGGATGTGCCAGGCTTGTATGCGTAACTTTTTCTGCTGGACGTGCTCTGTCGGGCCTGATGTACGCCTGTCTAGCTTCCTCGATGACTTGGCTCGAATCACATCACCACGATATGTGCCTACAGACGGTAAATACCCTACGTTGTGAGCACGACACACGTGCTGACTCCAGCCTCAGATGATATCCTACGCGCGAGGCTGAAGACGCTGGGAGTATCGGAGTATCGCTTCACTATCCGCGAAGGTGAAGTCACCACTCTACTGTTTCATCCTGCAAACGTTGACGTTTCTGTTTTTCACGTCTAGGCAGACTACACATCTCTCGTGAATGGAGAATTTTCGACGTCGGTGGTCACAGATCTCTGGTAGGCATCATTTCCCCGTTACGAGTGGAAAGTACTATTCTGACTAGCACATCCCGCATAGCGAGGTTTGTCTGCGCCCAACGCTCAGCTTGTACTCTGACTGACTTGTAACGTCCATAGCGGCTTGGGCGCCGTATTTTGACGACATGGAGTAGGTATCAGCGCTCGCATCATTGCAGTGAGGATCGACACTGACGGTTCCTCCCAGTGCCATCATTTTCTTGGCCCCCATCAGCTGCTTCGATCAGGTCCTTGATGAAGATCCTTCTGTCAATCGAGTCGTACGTCCGCCCATAGCCGTCCCGCTCATCACCGATGTGCTGATAACCTCATAGGAGGATTCCGTGCTGCTGTGGAGGTCCATTGTATCGAACGTGCTCCTTGCGAACACCAGCGTGGTGCTCTTCCTGAACAAGGTTGATATCTTGCAGGCGAAGCTCGACGCTGGCATCCGTTTCGGGAGCTACATCGTCTCCTATGGAAATCGCCCGAATAACTACGAGAACGCCTCCCAGTGTACGTCCTCGTGGCATCTCTGGGCCTGCTGTCGCTGACACAGTATGATGTGGCTTTGCATGGTCACTCATCCAGATATGCGTCGCAAGTTCGCACAGATACTGAAGGACTACTCGCCGACGCCACGGACGTTCTATCAGCACTTCACGACGGCGACGGACACAAAACAGACGACCGAGATCCTCAGAGACGGTGGGGTTTTCGGCTTCTGTGCTGCTTCTACTCCTGCTGACTCGAATTGACCGGCGTCGACAGTTCAAGATACTATCGTGCAGCGCAACCTCAAGAGTAGCAAACTGATTTCTTGAGACATTGTACTATCATACGGCGCGACTCCCGCACGATTTCGTTCTTTGATTTTTATGTACTTTACAATTTTCACCAGCATGCAAGGACTATGAACCAACGTCCTCTGGAAGCGGCATTGATGATGTTCGGCAAGTTCTTTGCATTCATGTAACGTGTATTGCATATGTATGAACGTACAACATAGTTGGACACCAGTCTAATTATACATATGAGGATGTCACTTCCCAAACTTGCCTCCGCACCGTGGAAAGAGCGGGTAACGGAGGAATATATAGAGGTAGTCAATTTTGCACCAAGGAAAAAGCCACTTCAGAGGCTGCGGTGAGGGTTCCGCTGCGTCTGTACACAAGAGGTGCGAGGAGACGCGCGAGAGGGATCCTAGACTTTCTGTGAGCGCACTTCAGCAAACAAATGGCGTGTGAGGATCCGCCGGGGTAGAAAATCCAGACGGTCAAAGACGAGGCATAGAGTCGTTCCAGATAAATATGTATTCCATTCGGACGTTGGGTGGAGCCGAAAATGCGTGGTAACATTCGAAAGGAAGGACAGCTCGTGCAGGCAAGTGATTTTGAGTTCATGACTATATAGTTCTCATTGAGTCGGAGATTGAACATGTCGCGTGCGTACTTGAGCGTCTAAACTCGGCCGTTCGGCACTCAGCTACCTGCTACGTCCGAACCTCTCGAGGATCCCCTTCGACTCCCAAAGTGCTCTGCAAAGTCTTCTCTCCGAGTCTGATGCAGGCATTCTGTGCCACATTATATTGGAAACACTGAGAGGTCACTTTTATGAAGGCGATTGGACTTCTTCAAACATTGGGGGCCGCGTCTCATCGACCCATCAGCATTCCACTCTTCACTGGAGATACATGTCGCAATGGCTGGCGTGCTACCGCTTACTTAGCACCTAAAATCGGGACATCCGTGAAGTGCACTCAGTCTAGACTGAAGCGCTGAGGACTTCATGGGTTTCTCCTATGGTCGGCCACGATGATCGTTGGCGAAGCAGCCTATCGGCCAAGCCGAACAGACCTCTAGCTTCTTTGGAAGTTCCGGGGACGATTGGTGCGTGCGTTCAGCATAGCATGCGAAAATCGGTCCATATCAGTGCGTTATCTAAGCATTAGAAGCTGGTGCACGCCTGTCATTCTGGTTCGATTACCACCTCCCGACAACACGGAGATGATCAGCTAGTGCGTTCTTGTGCTCCACGGTGTTGTTGCTGTGTTGTCAAGCTCTCAGCATGAGAGGCATCTGACCCGCGGAAAGCGTCAACATGCATCGTGTCGCGGTTTGGTTGCTCTGCGAACCTTATGAGGGTAGCCATGAGCGGGAGCGAGCAACATGGGCCCGGTTTCTCCGTGCTTCTACTTGATGACATCTCCGCATTCACCGCGTAAATTCCAGGCTCTTCCCACTGTTACCCGTAGTTGTCACTATCGGGAAGCAGCAACTGCACCCAGCTTCACCCGCCCGGAGCGCCCGAGAAGTGTTCTCAATGCTGCGCATATCTCATATATCGCGCCCATGTTGAGATGCTTTGAGTCTGTTTGATCCCTCCATGAGTCTCGGACTACGCACGCCGGCACCGGGAAATCATGCACATGGAGGGGACAGTCACGGATTCGGTGAGTCTAGTATATACCTTCACTTCACTACGATGTTGCTGAGGTTCTAAATTTGGTAGCGACGAACGAGATAGCAGTCTCTGCTACTGCGTTCCTTCTTTGGGACACCATCATACACATAGGTGACGAGGTTCGTTATGAAATCTTCTTCAACGGTTCGTGCATTGATTGAAGGCCAGGTTGAATACATCTGGAGGTTTGATCTGTCGTCCCAAGCCTTTGATATCTGTTAACGTGTCTGCCGATAGCAAGGGCTCGCTGTCGTGGATTCAATGCTTCTATACCTTCGTAAGACATGTTCCCTACCTGGTGCAAGGGTAATTCAGGCGAGGTCTAGAGGAACATGTCGCTTACACGTCCATGGGCAGCGCGATCTTGACGCTGGTCGCTGCGCCACAATATGGAAAAACATGGTCGTCTGTGTCGTGTGAAGACTGGATCATTGCCCAGTTCTCCATGGTCGAAGCGATCATTTTAAGTGTGGAGGTTGTACTCATCATCCGTGGTGAGCCGCTTTCTGTTATAATGCCATGGATACAGCTCATGGGATACCGTGACAGTGTACGCGATGTACAACCGTAGCAGCGCAATTCTATGTCTTATACTCTTCTTATTCACGGTCGAAGTGGCGGCAATGGTCACAATACTCAGTATCGCCATCCCCAACATTGAGTTCTCAAACACTTGTCTTGTTACGAGTGCCCCGAGTATTCTTTCGTCCTATTGGTAAATCATCGTCCTTGGTCTGTATGCATATTCCGCTGAGACCCTCCAGGATCTGCTCGTTGGGTTTCGAGACGTTTTTGTTCTCCTTGACCCTCGTGAAGTTCTTTCGGAGCGTATCAATGCGGTTAGGGAAGCGATCCATTCTGTTTGTTCTTGTCCGCGATGGCATATGGGCATATGCTACGATCTTTGGTGAGTCCCAGCACTCAAGGGAATTGATTCTCCCAGAATTCAAGCCTCTTCTGAAAGTAATAATGCTGTTGAATACACTCATGTATCATCTCGCCCATAATTCTCTCGCTGGCATCTGCTTCTTGTGAGCCACTTACGCTTGCATCTGTCCGCATACTGATAGCCCATGGGGGTATTCGCCAGTCCCGAGATTTCTGTGATGTCCTTTGCGGTAAGTGTTCTCGACTCCTGGCATCCTGTCTTACGACATCCTGTCGCATCAGGGATCACACATTTTGCTCAACCTCCGACGCCTAGCCATCCAACCTCACAAACGCGACGTGTCAACCTTCACATTGGGAGGGACGCTGCAATTCACACCGCACGTGTCACATCGGTTCAGCCTCACCACAGATCCTGTCCTAGATGAAGCCACACTGTTTGAGATGCAGGACATGACAAGCGTGTGGTCACATTGAAAGGTCTTCCAGAGCTTGGTAGTTGGCGGTGATTGAACAGATATAGTAAGGATAAGCTTGCCATGTGGATTCATCGTTTGGACTAACACGGTTAGTTAGAGAATGGAGGCGGTGCTGAGCAGGGATGTACGCCTCAGAATTTATATATCTGGCGTATCGAGTACGTCGGGGAAGCATCAACCGGCCATATCACAATCACTCAGTGTTTCACAACTTATTGCATATCAAGTAAGGCTGTGCCCGGATCGGTGAGATCACATCTCGTGCGTGTAAGGCTCCCTTTACGCTATGCCGTCAACGGGCAGACCCTGGTGCTATGGTTGTGTGTTTCCGCTCGGAACTACACGACGTTCCAGGACGTGTATTCCTTCATATTGAAGGTAGCGGTGTCACCTCTCGGTACTCTAGCTAATGGACATGCCCTGTCTGAGGTCGGTTGTAGAGTCGAGAATCCACATGGTTGATGCGATTGTGGCGGTGCTGATGCGTACCACCATCGCGTGCCTGACATCTAATGCCAGGAAGGAAAGGCCAATCAGATCGCGGGTCTAGAATGCGACAACGCAGTCGATTCACTGCGTATCCAAAGCTCCGCTGTCGGATCTGCTACTTTCCTCCCACACGGAGATCCCAGACTACCGAGAATAGAACGTGGCCGGGATTATGGTACATTGGAAATGAAAATGTACGTCGTCTACCTCGAGCATTCTATATAATCTAACTTCTCATAAAGACCAAGATACCGGCTGTTTCTCGTTCTCTCGTACAGTTGATATGACTTGGTCACATGATCTCCTAGCTGCGTCCGATCACGGTGCAGCGCCCCGAATTGACTCTCACATACCGGGTAATTCCGATCAATCCGCGATTGTTTGAAGACTCATACTGGCTTCGGGATGTACAGTAGTTGGAAGGGTCGCTGTTGCAGCAACGGCGTTTATTGTATGGGACACCATTATTCACCTAGCCGACGAGGTATGCCTGGAGGCGGCACATAGCGCAGCACATCTTGAACTAATTTCTTTGCAGATAGAGTATATTTGGCAGTCAGTACGCCTTCTTCTACTCGTTACGGTGGCTTAACGTCTTCAGGGGGCGACACTTGTGGACTAAGTGGTGTTACATTTTTGTGAGACACGTCCCATACCTTGTTCAAGGGTGAGCATCTCAGGTGCCCATGGTCCCTGTTACTAACTTTGACTGAAATCCAGGACGATCCTTTATCTTACGGACACTGTGTCAGCTGGTCGGACATTTTCTCATGCTCAATGCCGAGACTGGATTGTCTACGAATTCGCAAGCGTGGAGTCTATTATCGTCGCTGTCGAAGTGGTACTCGTGGTGCGAGGTGGGTAGCATCAGTACTAGTATCACACAATGAATAACGCAGTCTACGCAGTCTACGCGATGTACAATGGAAGCAAAACCATTATGATATTAATGGTGCTACGGTTCCTCCTGGAGGTATCTGGCATGGTGACTATATTAATTGTAACGGTGCCGCGCATGACATTCGCGGACACCTGTGACATCACCTCGATGCCCAGAGTCTTCGCGTGCTACTGGCATGTGGTTCACCTCTCTGGAACAAACTGACGCTAGCATACTAATCCATTAATTGAAGGCTATTCTCCCTCTCCTTCGAAACTTTGCTGTTCGCGCTGACCCTGGTGAAGTTCCTCCGAAGCGCTGCATACCACGTGCATAGAAAGTCTCTGTTCGCGGTACTTCTTCGCGATGGAGTTTGGGCATACGCCTTCATCTTTGGTAAGACGATCAGACTTGCGAGTACTCGAGTGACTAATATATGCCAGCGGCCATGTTGTCGAACACATTGATGTATCAGTTAGTCCACAATTCTCTGGCGGGCGTCCTCTTTTTGTGAGTGCTCAAGAAACCGATTATGCAGAGGTCTCACTAATACAGTGATGGAAAGCTGCGAGATATCCGTGATGTCCTTTGCGGTGCGTGAGCATCGTTCTGTGGCTTATGCCCCACAAATTGACGGATTGATCCGACGACAGGGTTCTCATGTACTACTCAACCTTCGCCGATTTTCTCGCCGAGCATCTACCTCTGATGTCTTATCTTCCGTTGTAGATGAGTCAATGATCCAGTTTACCTCAAATATTCCCGACCCTGTAGCCTTAGGAAGTTTTGGAGACGCCTTGTGCTACCAATAAACCATAGCTGAACTGAAGTTGCCGCAGATCTTGGTGCCTGTGTATAACGTGCTATACGAGCTTGTGGCATGATATTGCACAATAATAGAAACGAGTACATCGCAGTGCGTGCTATGATTCGTGTGACAAAGGTCTCCTAAGTCGCGCGTAGCTAGTACGAAAGTTGCTGCATCAACTGTAAGAGATAGGTATGCTGCTCGACCGTAAGCATGCTCCTCAACAATCCGATGCGAATGGTCATATTGAGAGGCTTGAGAATTCTGAACGATTCGACCCTTGCCATCCGGAAGAACCATCGAAAGCGCTTGGAGTCATCTTTGTATATATCGGAATAATGGGAGAAGATGGACCAGACCTCGGTATTGTACACAATGCTATATACGAACAACCGACCGTTTAGTGGTGTATCGACGTCTTCCTTGGACAACTCGCGATGAAGTTACCATCCTTGGGATTGGGAATGATTGATAAGGAGTATCAGGAGTGTGCGCTGCAGTCTACAGAGCGCACGCCACATGAGAGCATGCAATCTGTGGCTGGTCCTTTACTTTGATGTTTCCTTGTGTGACAACAACCAGTAGCACTACGTGAGGAATCGGAATAAATCCACTGTATAGAGTGTGAAGTAAGCCTCGGCATCGTAGGACGACAGGCGCGAGGGGTCACTGACTCATCTGGTATGAGTTGGCAAAGACCCAAGCTCTCTCGCAATAGCTGAGAGAGAAACTGTTCGATGACCCCTGACTGATCATCCTCTCTCGACAATTGCTCGGACTAGATACAAGTAGCAAACAATGCCAGAATACTGACTTTTTGTTTGAGTGGGACGTCACCTCTGACGAACAACTGTGGCATGGAATCATCCATGGTTTGTCCTGGGCTGCACCGTACTATCAGGCCCTCTCACAGTGGTGTATTCAAAGACTGAGGCATGCTTTGATCCGTTCAACGCGAAACGATGGGCTTGTGATATTTAAGTCATAAATATCTATCTGGAAAATGCGGGACATCCTCAGTATCATTAATTGTGACGGGATGGATAAGTTCTCGGACCTGATGTTCGACAGCAGCCGCTAGCTTCCCTGATCTGGTATTGAAGTACGACAGCCAAATAAAGTGCGTGTAGGCCCTGATCAATCTTGCCGCTTCCCAGGTCTCGCGCATCGCACAGTCCCTGGACCAGATGATACATTTCCAACCGCAGGTTTGCATGCGATCGTGAAGTAGCAGAGGATCATCGCAAGGTGGATCTGCTGGTGAGAAATGTTAGACACGGCATAGAGAACAGAACTCGCCTCTCCCATTCACAGTGAGAAAGCCCAAGGCCAGAAAATAATGGGATCCATTCTGAACTCTTCTGATCCTTCTGATCCTTCTGGGACCAGCGAGATAGTAACGCCTGTAAATTCGCATCTGTTGTCATTGTCTTCAAAATGGAATCCAGATGGAATGTTTCCGCGCCTAGAGGTGGTAATATAGTGTCACGTGCAGTGCTGGTTGAATCGAGCGTTGAGCCTCCTGAGTCCTCCTGTGGGCGGCTTATTGGATCGGTATATTTGACTCTCGCGCCTGACTGTACTTCCGCCAAGCTGCAAGAATTCCATACCGAAAACATTCACAGCGCTGCTGAATATACTGAATAATAAACAGCACTGACATACTATATTGGAACTCTCATTAAATACCCGTCTCTACCAGAATGCTGGGAGCAGCCACTGGGTTGTAGTCGACATCATGATCGCAAGTAGACTGAGACAGATACTCGACGTTCGTCTCGACTGCCATTCGCCACCTCTCAATCTCGTCGTACGGCACTTCGGGAGGTCCGCCATCTATTTCTGCATCATAATCGATAACAAAATCATTGTCTAAGAATTCTTCCGAGGGGGTCAGCGTTCTCCGTTCCCCATCGTTATCAAGAGACCATCATTTGCCGTACTCCATCCCAAAGTGAAATCAGTCGGTATATGTGCTGTTGTAGACACAGAAGCGCGACAGCAACACGATAACGGTCACAGAAGAACTGCTGGCTAACCTCCTCGAGTTCGCTTTCCGGGAACGGCAGTAAATCGAAGTGCACAGAGAGGCAGCTCGGATGAGTATCGACGTCCGGACGGCGACAGGGTATAGGCGACAGGGTATATGCGCAGCGAAGTGGATCATCTCGGGGTCGTAGATGACACCATGAGCATCGCCCCAGGTGGTAAATCACCCGTTTCACCGTTTCCATTCCATACTACATCGTCATCTGGACGGTCCAAATTATCTTGAGCGCAACGTGCCCAAATGGCATGGAGCGAAGGAACGCTATGTGCCGCAGCTGTCGCCAGACAACGGACGCTAGCGACGAGCTCCGCTTCTAGTCGAGATTGCATGCCCCGCACTCGCGAACTTCTAGCACATAACAGCAGAGCTGGGCTCACGGGACTCATTGGGAGTCGTCGGAAGCGTCGGATAGAAACCGATTGCGAAGCGCCAAGAGGTGCATGTACGACGGCGAAGTCCATGCCAGGTAATTCGTGGCACTCTGGCGCGGTGAACTCATCGGTGCAATTCTGTGTTTCTGCAAATGGGTGAATACTACGCTTCACTTTAAGTACAATGCGGGTGTCTGACCTTCGGACGAGAGTACTCGGTATTCTATCTAGCACCATTGCAACGGCGTTTTTCTTATAGAACCCGTGGCTTGCTTTCACAATCCAACATCTGCGTTACCTGAGAAAGAGACATGCTAGTTTGGTTGGAAGTCGATCAGTGGTTTGTCAACTGATGATTTGGATTATAACGATCCGAAGAGAGACAAAAGGTGGGGGAAAGCCCATATGGCGATCGTGCCTCAAGATCTGAGTCGTCGACATTGACTAGGTAGTCTTCGATGTGTTTCATGTACAGTCTTTCGAGTAGCGAATCCAAATCATCACACAGCACAGCAGGTGCATATTCCGGCAATTGTTCCTAGTGTACATGAGTAGGAGAACAGATATCTTGGGACAGTACTCACAGTCCACGAATGAGGCATCTCCAGGACCTTCCAGCCCTCCCTGAAGTCTCGCGGGTGCTGCAGCTGCTGACGGAGCTGTTTCTTGAAGTCTGCTGACACGCTGTCCAGATCATCCAAGCGAGTATTAGTCCAAGTCGGAGACGTCATTCGCGGTTGCTGGTAGTCCTGCTTCGGACTGCCGACCAGATTCGAGCTGAATTTAGATGGCTGAAATGCGCGGCTCAGAAACGTCTCAGAAAGGAATCCAGCAAGCCAAGCCGAATTATTCTAGTAGGTTTAGTTACGTCGCATGCTTAGAAGACAGAGGATCGGTAGAGCTGCGACAGGGCAAGTGTCAGACGACTGGTTGACCAGCACGCGCGTCGTGGTTGGTGAGAATTACTTCTCTGAAAAGGGAAGGTGCTCGTGCGTAAGGCGCCCTGCATGAGATGAAAGATCGACCGCAAATTGAACTCTGAGATGGAGTGCCCGTGCTCGCCTGCCCGCATAATAAGTTTATGGAGCGAGAGAAAATTCATAAGTATGAAATTGGTGCTCGCGTAGCACCACGTGCGATCGCTAAAAATATCAGTTACACATGATACGCGTCAGATACGGGATAGAAAAGAACATGCCGGTTATACAGAAGTAACGTGAACATAAGTCACACGATTCGAAGAACCTAATAAGAGAGCCGTAGCATGGGACATAACAAGTGGGTGTGCTGTTCGATCGCCGACATGCACTTCAACATACACAGCCGAGCAGTTATACTGAGTGGCTTCGTAGGTCTGAATGTCCTGACTCTAGTCATGCGAAAGAACCACTGGTACCTGCCAGAGTCGTCTTGTCCTACGTCCAGGTGATTAGCAAGGACAGTCCAGCACTCGGTGTTGTACACAATACTGTATGCAAATAAGTGCTTGTTCATTGGTATCTCCACGTCGCCTTCCGACAGCTCACGGTCCAACTGCCATCCCTGGCATTAATAGTGGTGAATCAGGAGAATCAAGAGAGTGCGCTGCAAAAAGCGAGGGTGTATTCAGGTAATTTCTCCTGCTCAGTGGGGTCTAAAGGCATGAGCACTAGCATAGGGTATGTTGCGAATGTACTCACGGCCCAAGAGCAAGGCAGTTCCAGGACTTTCTAGCTATCTCTGAGATCTCGCAAATATTGCAACTGCCGATGGAAGGGCTTCTCAAAGCTTGCTGACAGGCTATTTGGTTCGTCCAGATGGATGCAAACCCAAGTGGGAGAGGACACCATTCGGGGGAGGCACCAGAGGCGAGGAGCAGGGGCGTATCCTGAGGGCTTCTTCTTCTTCTGATCCTTGTTTATTGTCCTGGAGGGCGTAGCCCTATGATAGACAATACATGCAAGACGGCTAACTATATACGGTATTCTGTAACTGCGCGGAAGAGCTTGGTCCTCCGCAAAATTGCGGAGGCTTTAAAGGGGGGGTCTGGGTTAGGTTGGTGGAGGTATGGTAATGATATATGTGTAGTAGTTTATTATAAATGAGAGTATCGTATTCAGGACTCACGAGGATCTAGCAAGTAAAGGGTTTCCTTGGCGACTGAACGCTAGACATAGAGTTCTAAACCTGCCGTACTTGTGGGGGAGGATTATTCCCCCAGGCTCTACTGCCTCTTGCTACGGAGGGATCCGGTCAGTGGTCCTCCACTGACCAGCAAAACTCGCTCAATGCCTGGGAAGGGCCCGGAGGGCCGGGTGGGTATGTACTGGACTGCGTATCTACAGGTAGTTGTCTGGCGGAGCTTATCCATTGGCGGCGGTGGGGAGGTCTAGCGTTCCGTAGGTGTTGGTGAAGCGTTGCGTCTGGTTGACGTAGTTGAGCGTGTGACGTATAGCGGTTGGCGTTGCGAGGAGGCCGCGGAGCGAGAGGGCTGTTCTTCCGAGCTTTCGATGGAGAGCGATTCGTAGTCTGTGGTATGTTGGGCATGTGAAGAAGAAGTGTGGAATGGTCTCGCATTCCGCGCCACAGTTCGGGCATGACGGCTTATCTGATTTGCCTATGCGGTGGAGGTGTTGGTTCAATGGGGCGTGCCCTGTGCGTAGTTGAACAAGCATGCTAGAGCTCTTCCGTGTTAGGCCCGATAGGAGACCTTCGAATGACGTGCCGGGGAGGAGGGGATCGATGGCCTGCATACGTGCGTATCGCGTAGATTTTGACCAGGAGTCTCTCGCGAGATTCTTGAGCAACTTGTTGAAGTGTTGCTTGAGTGCTGAGCTGCTGGCGGGAAGCGTTGAGCGGAGGAGTTTCGGGAGCCGCGACGGATGGCTGGATACGCCCGATGCAGCTTTCTTCGCTTCGGTGTCTGCTAGCTCGTTACCTCGGACGTCCATATGTCCCGGGACCCAGCGAGGGGTAAGATCCATGTCGCTATGTTTCCGTTGTGCCTTGTCTATCCAGGCGTGTAATGTGTCGACGAGATAGTGACCTGGTGCCGGGCATCGTGAGCGGGTGGCTTGGATCGTTGGCTGGTTGTCGGCCGCGATGGAGGTGTGTCCTATTCTTCGTTCCCTGCGTAGTAGCTCTGCTCCGAGTATCTCTCCGATGATCTCCGCCTCGTAGACTGTGTGTTGGTTCGATGGGCCGAGGTAGTACCTGAGCTTCCTGTAGCCAGGGTGGCCGACTTTGAACAGGATCGCAGCAGCGCCGACGCCTACGTCATGATCTGAGCCGTCTGAGTATACCTTGATATCAGTATGTCCATCCCAGTCATCGTCGTCCTTAGCTGCGGTCTCCTTGTCGGGTTTGATCGACATCTCGAAGGTGGGCGTCCAAGAGGGGTGGTGACGTACTGCTTGGATCTTCTCTATGTGATCGGGGTTGAGGTTGAAGGCAGCGAGGATTTCATGTAGAGGAGAGCGATGTGTGCATACAAATCTCCTGGATGCTCGCTCCACGTGCTTCGCCAGGGGGTGCGATTTGGGTAAGGTGCAAAGACGGACTGCAGCGCGCTGGCATTGCTGGTCGATAAGGAGGCGGAAAGGGAGCATGTTGCTGTGGGCTTCTAATACGTCAGAGGCAGTGGTGCGCATTGCCCCTGTGATCATGAGAACTGCCTGTCGTTGAACCCGCGCGAGCTTGTTGATGGCGCCGACGGAACCGTGAAGTCATTTCTGGCCTTCAATGCGACGGATAGGGGTGAGGAATATGTCGGCGGTGTAAAGGAAGCTTGGGACAGCTATACTGTAGAAAAGACGTTTCGACAGGCGGTATGAGATCCCGAGCATCGGGCGCATGACGCGTCGGAATTGAGATACCCATTTGGTCCCTTTCGCGAGTGCATAGGCGACGTGTTGATGAAAGCGAAGTTTACAGTCTAGGAGGACTCCGAGGAATTTGTGGAATTCCGACGGCGCGATGGTGTATTGTCCTACTATGAGGGGGGGACCCGGGTCGTCTGGACGGCGGGAGCAGTTCAGTAGGCCAAGCTTCTCAAAGGAGAACTCGGAATTATGCTCCTGGGACCACTGAAGGGCGCCGTTCTGCGCTTCCATATATTCCTTGAGTTTCACATGTGCTCCTTCAAACGTCGGGGCGGCCGCAACTATTGCCACGTCATCGATGCAGCCGACTGCTGTTAGGCTGGTTTGAAGTTTGGCAGCATCAATCAGGCCTGTGTTGTAGATCTGGTAGAGTATCACCGAGAGGGGGCATACTTGGTCGATGCCGCTCTTGATCTCGAATGGGGCTGATTCGTAGTCGTCAAAAATGAGGCGTGTTTGGCGCCTGTGTAGCTTAGTTCTCAGCCACTCCACAATGTCGTTGGGGATGCCACGTAGTCGCATGTCATGGAAGAGGCGTTTTGGGTCTGCGCTTAGAAAGGCCGCCTTGATGTCGAGGAGCAGTATAGCCGCTCGGTCTCCCCTTCTCCAGGCGTCCTTCACTGTCTTTGTGACGAAATGTAGGGAGTCTGTGGTTGTGCGACCTGGTCGACCTCCGAAGTGTGTGTTTGCCAGGAGAGAGTGGCGCTCCGCTTCATATACCAGAACGTCCGTGATGCATGAAGAGAGGATCTTGGAGATGCAATTGAGCAGCGCGATGGGGCGGTAGGACTTTCCGAGTGAGTAGTCTGCGCGGCCGGGCTTTCTCAGTACGATGGTATTAGATTCTTTCCACTCATCTGGGTATAATCTGAGCTGTATGGACGCTCGGAAGAGGCTGCCAAGGGTTGGGAGCAGAGTGTCCATGCATTCCTTGTATACGATGTTCGGGATGCCGTCGGGACCAGGCGCTTTGTATGGCTTCAGCCTACAGATAGCAGCTGCCACTTGTTCGTTTGAAAGCTTGTCTAAGTTGAACTTCGGCGGTGGGTATGCTGAGGTGGTTGTTGTGACGTTGGGTGCGGGTCCCAGGGGTGGAAAAAACGTCTCATAGAGGACGCGGCTCTTCTCCTCGTTCGTCGTTACTGTCTGGTCTGAGGCCGGGGACGTCTTGAGGGGAGGGACTCTCGTACGCCCTCCGTCACTGGGGTCTCCACGGATGAAGTGGCTGACTGTCCAAATGGAGTGTTCATCGGCTTCGCCTATAAACGCCTCCCAGAAGTCTTGCTTAGCACGGCGGATGTTCTCTTGGTACTTGTTCCATGCACTGCGCCATAAGGCGTGAGCTGGGTGATTGGGAGCTCTTCTGAGGTTGAAGGACTTGCGTGCGACTTGTTGGACCTGTCTTCTCTCGTTGCTGAGGGCCTTTGTCCACCATCGCTTGCTGAAGGGCGAGGGTGTTGAGAACGGGACATGTTGTTCGATTGTGCTGGTTAACGATTCGGAGAGACCTCTAAGAGCAAGTTGGAAGGCGTCGGCTGAGTCAATGGTGTTCGGGAGCTGGCGTTTGTAGAGAGCGCTACGTAGGGCTTGCTCGAATGCGGGCCAGTCAACCATTTGGAAATTGTGGCGGGGTGGGCAGTGTGCTTCTGGGATGGCTAGATCAAACTCGGTATAGATTGGAAAGTGGTCGGTATTCGGTGGGCTGCGGTCATGGAAGACTTTGCACTTCAGTAGGTGTTTGAGCATGCCATCTGATCCGAAGACGTTGTCCGGTCGGGTGAGGTTCTTCGTGCGCGTTGCTTCTAATGTCGGGATTCCTTGGGCCAGGAGCATGTGCATGTCGAAGGCAGCAATCATGTTGAGGAGGGGCTGTGCGAGGTTGAGGTTTGCAACTGTAAAGAGGTGGTGATTACGCTCTTCATTCCAGGTTGGGTGGTGTCGATTGAAGTCACCAGCCCATAGAAAATTGTGGGTGGTAACTGGGTTAGCCGTAGCGCCTAGGCGTCTGCAAGTGCGCGCGAGAACGTGAAGGGAGGTGTTGCTCTCGCCATCTATATATACATTGAATAGGTGGAAGTTACCGTGATGGGTCTCCATCGTGAGGCCGGTAATATCGGGGGAGGCTATGTCGATTGCTGTCCAGGCATTAGTAGATATGTGTTTATTTACCAATATAACGGATTGGGTGCGCTCTGCATTGTCGTGGTGCAAGCGCGGATAGATAACATGCCAGTATGGGGTAGCTCTGGTCAGTTTATTAAAGTCAAGGTAGGGTTCCTGAATAAATATCAGATCGGCTTCCTTGGGAGTTACCTCGTGTAGTAAATCTAGCTGGGCGGTTAGTGATTTGTTGATGTTCTGTTGCCATATTCTAAGATTGGAGGGTGCATCCATCAGGAAGATTACATACTTCTTGAGCTATCTTGGGTATTCTTGGTCTTGACGAGAGGTCTTTGTCTTGGAGCATTTGTCTGCACATGTCTTGAACTCATCTTGGTATCACAAGCTCATCTTGAACATGTCTTGAAGTAAATCTTACATGCTTCAATACTTGTAATTCAAAATGCTAGTTCATGAGCCTGGTGATCTACATACTTATTTACATAGAATGCCTGAAAGGCATCCAAGGTATTAGTATATCTAAAATCACGTGGTATCATCTCTTCACCCGCGACACCCATCAGATGTGCACCACGAAGTAAACAGTCAATATGCATAAGCTGCATCTGCTGTCGGCCATTACTGTCTACATCTGGTGTAACAATCCACATGCGGGTGTCTTCACATGGCCTATTGGAGATCGGTGAGAACCCCGTCACTAGTGCATATGGATACTCGACACCGTCATGCTTGAACAAAAGAAAGTGCATAATCCGTACCACATGTAGTCCTTGAAAGCCCTCGTGACCTGGATCTGCTACTGTGAAAGCACAGTCATGATGTGGCGGCCCACGCTTCCATGAACGAACTGCTCGTATGCGCTCCCGGTGCATCCCGCCAACTCCTGATAAGTCGCTCGGAGCGTAGAAAGTGGCTACCGCAGAGGGGTACACCGAAACGCGAAGCGGAAGCTGAGGACAAGAGGATATAGGTACATCATCCAATGAAACCTCTCCATGTGGTGCAAGCTGGTCATAGAGGAAACGACGAATCATATCGGGAAGTTCGGGCACGCCAATGTATGATGCAAGGTCTATTGTTAGAGTCGGATATCCACGAACTGCAACAGTATCAATGATTAGTAAGGCACACCCACAAATGTGTACAGCAATGTACCTCGACATTTCGCTAGGCGGACTTCCCCTGTAATAGTCGGTCCATCAACTTCACCCTCTTCTTCATCGCCATCTTCACTTTCGCTGCCATCCCCTTCCTCAGTGACATGATGTGACCCGGAAGATGTCGGCTTGATAAGGGGCCCATCCAACATGCCTCGCGCCGCGAAGTCAACCCGTGCTGCAGCCATCTTGTCCAGCCGCTGGTTGGTCAGCAGTATTTGGCCCAATGCTTCATAGCGGTTAGAGCGTCGCCACGGCTCTTTCACCGCCTTGATGTGCTTCGATTCTGTGATTAAAAAGCAAATACCATTTGGCGCCCCGAACTCCTGAACCAGATGTCGATAATGTTTGAGCGCGTGTTGACGCGGGAGTGAGAACCCATCAGCCCGAATACCAGTCGCCTCGAAGATAGTCCGTTCTCGGTGAAAGTCCTCCAGAGCAGTATCGATTGCCACCAATGTGTCCTCATCGATGACAGAGTGTCGGACAAGATAGCAGAACTCCAGAAATGCGCTCAATGCATGAACCATCTGCGAAGGTACGTGACCCGCAATTGCGGGCAGATACACCTTCATCAGCGCCTTCGAGTCATCTCCAGTCCATTGCTTGAAACCTCGGCCTTGAGGAAAGCGGCGCAGGCCAGGAAAGGGAGGTGCCGCAGCGATTCGTCGGTCGATATCAGCAAGGATTGCCGCAGCACGTGTTTTGCCGTGGGTCGCCTCAAGATATTGTTCCACCCACATGACAAGATGGTCTTTAAACGTTCCCTTGATGACTTGATGGAGGAGGTCTGGCGCAAGTAACTCGTGTATATCCGCTCGCGGAAAATTGACCGTAAAAGGAATCAGGTCACCGACAACTCCATAGTCCTCCCACAACTTTTTTGCATCGAGCGCACGAAGCAACGCAACCGTATGCTCATGGGAACGATGGATACCTTCTGAACCGTCCAGATTATTAGCGGAAGCGGTGCAACTATGGCGCTGGGTTGAGAATGTGGTATCTTCAAAGAGCTTAATGGAACATACCGTGCACACCAACCCTGCACGATGCACGCCAAAAGTGCTTGCTCCGGATAGTCGGCGATGTAGGGCCCTAAGCCGTAAATCACTCGCCGCAAGTGCTGATCTCCAAAGCGAACAACCTCAGGTGTAGTCATTCCAGGTCGAAGTGAGCTTAAGATCTGGTTTAGAGATGCATGGAACAGCTGGCGCCGAAACTTGCGGAACCTTGGGTCGTCCTGAAATTCACGATCGGCTAGCAAGCTATGTAAGAAATTGCTGGCAGAGTTCATATGAGACTACACACTCTTCGGAATAGCAAGGAAAGCGACTACTGTAACAGCATTGCGCCGAGCACATCGAACAGCGTTAGATACGAGGCCGTTGGACAGATACAATGGATAATATTCATTTTGTCCGGTAGCTACGGACACGGTTGTCTTATCACTTCCGAGGATAACCGGGCAAAACACAGATCCATGTGTCTTCGGATCTCGTGCAATTGTGTCCTAATGGCCGAAATATCATCAGAAAAAAATGGGCATATGTTACGATTGTACCATACCGCTTGCTTCCAGGCCCAGTTGCCTGACATAAGGTCGCTATAGACCCGCTTGCCATCCTTGTTGAATACTCGCTTGGGCGCGTAGTCCATCTCGTGTGCGAAATCCGGATTGCCGAGTTGCTGGTAGAGGACCTTGCGCGGACACTGGAACCAGACTTCGTAGCTTTCTAACATCCATGGCGGAGGGTCGTGCTCAGGACGAGGCCCATTGTACGAGACTGTGAAGGACTCCCAGCCGATCTCGCCATAAGGCATAGCATCGATAAAGCTATATAGATCATCTGCGCTGGCAAATAGGGGGTCCAAGAGGTCTGACGAAGACTTCCCCGCATTGATTGCAGCCCAAATTTGCATCAGAGTATCGATCTTCACACCAGACATTTGCTCCTTTTGAAACAAGAAATCGGTGAGCTCGAACTCGCCACGGCTCTCGTATGGTTCATAACCCTCGGCAATGGGAGGCCTAGGCTCTGGCGGGGTGCCGTCTGGCAAATCGTAGCCGTCTGCATCACAGGGAGTACCTAAAATTGTATCTTGATGAGTGCTTCAAACATACTCGATGATGTGGAACATACCGTCTAATAATGTGTGATACTCCGTCCACGGCCCCGCATGCGCTTCGGACAACCCTATGTGCACTTCCAGAGGCCCCGCATGCACTTTGGACAACCCTGCGTGCGCTTCCAGATCTACACCAGGGTCTGCATCACAGGGAGTACCTATAATTGTATCTCGATGAGTGCTTCTAACATACTCGATGACGTAGAACATACTGTCCTCCGTCCACGGCCCCGCATGCGCTTCGGACGACCCTATGTGTGCTTCTAGGTCTACACCAGGGCTTGATGGAGTTGGTGTTGAGCAGGATGATGTCGCGAGGGCATCAGCATCTCGAGAGACATCAGAAGTCGCCGGAGTGACATGAGGGCGGCCAGCGAAATTGTTTCGCTCAATGTGAACAGGACGGAGAGCTGGACCTTGCTAATGTATAGCATTGATGTGTTGTTTCAGACCAGACGATCTGACAAACAGGTGCGAGCATCCCGTATAGGGGCATGGAATGTTGCGAGCTCGGAACTGTTGTCGCTTATGATTTGAATTGGGCATCGAATATGGCCGTCCGAAAACTGAATGTCGTGGTGGATTGGCGAGTGGTCAGAGTTATGAAATGAGGAAGAACTGCAGGAAAGTAGTCGTGAACAAGGTGGCCGGTGGTCGATGGCCGAAATTGGAACAAGTCCAGCATAACTCGAGACTGGCAAGTCGCGCCACATCTGTGTCAGCCGCGACTCAAATTTTTCCTGTTGCACTCACCAGCAAGCACATCTCCACATCTTCTCGACAGGTTGGCAATCTGCTACAATCAAGTATTCTATGCTGATGATATGTTACTGACTTTAGCTATGTCGTCCAAAGCTCAGACTCGAATGAACTCACAACCCAACAAGAAAAAAACGGCGCTGTCAGAACAGCTGCCTGTGCCAGAACGCATGCAGACGCGAGCGAAGAACAAAGATGCCCATCCAGGACTTCCTGATAGAGGGCCTAGTCGTCGCTCAACCCAAGAAGTTCAGGCGATCCACAAGGAACAAGCGGCGGCTAATGAAGCGGCTGCGGTTGCAGAAGCGGCGGCGATCAGGCACGTTGCAGAGATTGAGTATGCTAACAAGGAGATGGATCAGCGTGATGAACGTGAGGCAAACCATCCCTCTAAGAACAAACATACCGAGAAGGCACGTCACGCACGCCCAGTGAATCTGTCGCTTGCCCGGCACATTCAGCAGGACATTGGTGATGGAGGACTTCCACTACCTCATGATCCAGGTACACTCTTGTTATTTACCCGTACCGTTGCTA
Source organism: Obba rivulosa (assembly GCA_001687445.1). NCBI lineage: Eukaryota > Fungi > Basidiomycota > Agaricomycetes > Polyporales > Gelatoporiaceae > Obba > Obba rivulosa. Next base: position 62,492 of record KV722488.1, read on the forward strand.
ATGCGACTGTCTAGTATCATCTGAAGATGAAGATGAATACGGTGACTCAGAGAATCAGGGCGACTTAGAATCTGAAGATTCGATTTCTGATACCGGGGAGCTGGAGAATGAGGAGGAAAGCAAGACAGCAAAGAGCAAGAAACGACGCACAAAAGTGGGCCGTGCCGCCATTGAAGCTGAGGTGACCGCCCTACAATCTGCTAGACGCAGCACAGACGCCGCAAAAGCGGTGGTGGGAAAACGCTCGGCGTCAGCTGCCAGCGAGTCTTCAGAGCCGCGAGTGGTTCTCATTGCTATCCTCGCTGGTGTACTGCTAACTACTCTCTACAGTAGGAGCAAGAAGGCAAAAGTCCCCAAGGGGCCGTCTGGCTTGTTTTCCGACTGGAGAAATCCAACCAGGAAGGTGGCATCTCGTGCAACACCGGGCGGCGGTCACGGTCGGGCGGCCTCTGTGAGCAGCAAAACGTCTAGCATGCCTCCTACCAGCGATGGAGAAGTTGTCGGTAGTAAGTCGGATGGAGGTTTGCACTTCGGGGGACTCCAGGACGAGGACGAGGAGCTAGAGCATGCAGCCACAGCTCAGTCGCCACTCTCTTGGACTGCTCATGCTGTGCGGGCAGGTGCTCGCGGATCAGGTATCTACGCAATGCTGGATGATGAGAGGGTACGTTCAGCTTTACCTGTGGAACATAAACTGACGTATCCCTAGGTGTATGATCGCTTGACAACGATCAGGATGAACAACACGTCCAATAGGTTCAACCTGAAGGGCGCACGCACATCTAGGACCGCTAGAAAGAAGCCCACCACAAGTGATGTGCCCGAGCATATGCGCGAGAAGTTCACCCAAGTCCTTGTTCCTCTTGCGCGCGAACATCTAGGCACACTACCGCCTTGGACGACTATGCCACTCGAGGACTTCCGCGCACTATTCAAGCGAGTCTTCCCGGATGAAGACCATGTTATTGAGGAGGGCGATGTGTATCACCGACTGGTAAGCATGTTCAATAACAGACTTCACTTACTGATAGTTTCTGCCGTTCTGTAGCTTACGTTCCGTCTCACGGACTGGCAGTCAAACTTCGGATCTGCAGCACTGAAGGCCATAACAGACTATATTGAGAGGAACCGGGAGGATCTCGCTGATACTGATGCAATCAAGGAATGGATTGCTTTCGAACTCGGTGATAACAACCGAAACCGACCATTCCTCTGGAAGGAATGGAACGATGGTAAGAAAAAAATGGTATGTATCTTCAGTGCATCTGCGTGATTTGAGCACTGATTCGGACATTCTCTTGCTTTAGGGCCGCCTTCAATCCGAACTTATACTGCGTACACTCACCGCCCATCTACAGGCTCTCGCAGTGATTCCTGCCAACATCGGCTTGTCTGACAAGCCGCCGGTCGGCGCTTTGATCTACTCAGTCCTTGCGGTATGTCTGTTGCTACTGGATAGCACCTGGCTAATACCTATTGCTTAGGTCGAGCGTGCACTGGGCTTTTGGAAGGACGGCATCAAGAGGGTCCCTCCAGGCTCTGCGGGGCACTTTTCGGAGGATTACTGGGGTGATCGCATCGAGTATGTCAATGGTCGCAATGTCAACAATCGGAGGGCGAGCAGGTATCTCAAGGTGACCACGGCATTCACGGAGAAGAACTGGGAGGATATCTGGGATGGCGCATACTTCTTTTTCCAAGACAAGAAAAGGCAGTCCTATCAGCAACCTCCCCGCGTTGTGGAAGATGCCGAAGAAGACTTCGATATGGAGTCTGACCCGAGTGATGTCGAAGCGTAGTTACATCGGTATGTTCACCATTTGCCTTAATGAACGTGTGGTCTAACGGTGCTGCAGATAGTGGCTGATTGATTTCAAGTCGACGATTATTGTTCCGTCTTCCCGCCGTTGCTGTCTCCCCAGTCTCGAATTCGAAACATCGTCAATACACGGTGACGTGTTCTCCCTCGTTGACTCGTATCATATATGACAATAGCTATATAATGTATTTTGAAAATGCTCTATATACACGATTTGAGCGAAAAACGATACTATGCGTGTGATTAGAGCATCTTATATGCTGTCTTGCGGTAGCTTATACATTATCTTAGAGAGGTCTTCGTGATCTTGGACATCTTGGGCGTCTGTGTCAAGATGTTCCGTCTTGAACAAGAAACCGGACGCGGCTTGAGTAAGACGTTGATCTTGGTGTCTTGAATGTCTTGGCTGTCTTGCTCAAGACCGTCAAGCAGGGGTGTAATCTTCCTGATGTCAGGGCGTTCAGGCATAGTCTTGGGTATCTGGGAAGCGGTCTTCCTCATTCATTCGGCGTGCGTGTTCGCGCTGGCTAGGGTGGGGGGCATTGAAGTGGTCGATGGTGGTCTGGCGGAGGTGTGTAGGGGGGCGGTCTTCGTCTTGCAGTGGTCTGTTGTTGTGTTCCGGATACATCCAGGTTTCGCCTAAATCAGCATCCCAGTTGGTGGTATTGAAGGCGTTGTCATTGAGTAAGTTCATGTTGTTGTGTTGCCAGGTGTTGTGGTAATGCTTTGCGGCATTGTCAGTACGAGCGCCCATATCTGGGGTCTGCTCCCAGGTGCGTGGATCAGAGGTGGGATAAAAGGCATATGTACTTTCCGGGAGGCGTGCCATTAGGCGATCCCGCTTGGTGAGGAAGACCGGGCATTCCCTGCTCCATGAGGTGTGGCCTTTTACCTTACAATTCATGCAGTAGAATCTGGACTCGTTGTCTACTGTGCATTCTGAGGTCTTGTGCTTGATGTCTCCGCATGTTCCGCACGTTTCGTGAATGTGCTTGCAATCCTTCGCTAGGTGTGAACCATCATAGCGTTGGCAGCGCAAACATCTGCGGGGTTCTGTTAGTAATTTACGCGCCTCTACCCTTTTGCTGGCGATGATGAGGCCCTTTCGGATTGCCTCATTTGCTGATTCCGGTGACGAGAAGTTGATAATGAGGTGGGTGAAGCGTTGACCTTGATATCTCTTCTCGACGGGTTTGATCCAGCGGCCTCCGTTGATGTCGTCCATGTCGAAGTTGTTCCTGGTTTCTACTTTGGACCAGCTGTAGACGTCGTCGGGCTTGAAGGTGACCGGTACATATTCTGCGATTACCGGGAAGTTCCTCGCCTTGATCTCTGTGGCTCCGCTGAGTTCTGCTGCGAATTGTTTCATAGTGTCACGGCTTCTGAGCCACTTCGCGGCCCTAGCGGTGGTCAGTTTGAAAAGCACTCCCCCGTTTCGTAGGCGCTTGACTGCTACAAATTCGACGTCTTCCGGGGTTTCGGTCTTACCTGCTAGCATCTCGAGTGCTAGGCGTGCTTTCTGTAGGAGGGCTTCTTCAGTTAGTTCACTAGTTCCATCTTCTTGTCGTGTCAAGCCGTCGATTAGGACTTGGCAGCTACGTATTTCCTCTCTTGCTAGAATGGTGTCGTGTCTGGGGCTTGGTGCTTGGCGTGTTGCTGCTGCATATGATAGTGGAAGATGGGCTTGTCCGGGAGTGTATTCGTTCATGTTTGCGCCGGTGACTGGGTTGCCGGCCTTGGCCTCTCCGACCGCCTTGATGACTTCCGGTACTAGCTTCTTACCTTCGTCTTTGAGATCTGTGATTACCTTGTTTGCTTGCTGTAGTAGGTTCTCATTAGTTGTTTTTAGAATGTTTAGGTTGCTAAGTAGGTCAGTTAGGGTGTTGAAAGTTGGGTTAAGTCTATCGAGTGTTCGTTCCGCGACCAGGTTTCCTATGTTATCAGCTCTGATCGCGTCAGCGTAGAACGCCAGTGCACGTATACCATCCGTTGCGATTTGGCTTTTTGTGTATTCTCTGGCCACGAAGAACAAGAGGTAGACTAGAGTTTCCAGATTGGTCGGGAGGGTGGGGTCGATCCAGCATTGTTTTCGGAGGAAGTCTGCCGCCTTCTCTGGGGAGTTGATGGGCTGACCAGGCTCGTCCTTAAACTTAGATGTCTCTTCCGGCGACACATTAACCTTGGCCGTTGATTCAGATGCTCTTTTCCGCGTGCCGCTAGACGGAGGTGCCGCGGGCTTTTGGCCCGTTAGCTGCGTTGCCGCCCGTTTTGCATTGGACGGGGAGGCCATTTGGGCTTAGTTCTATTCTAAAGGTCTTATGAGACGTATATAGCAGTCTAGTTCTTTTTCTGGGTGTGCTTAGAGTTCTGCGAGATAGTGGGCCACACGCCTCGGTGGCCAGCTCCTATTGGCCCAGAGGCGTGGGAAAGTTGCCCGTGAATGTGGTAAGAAGCAAAGAGGAGCCCCTATCCTGAGGGCTTGAGGACCGTGGCTCATCAAACGTCTCCAAAATTCGGATTAATTGGTCAGGTCAAAAGTTGTTGTTAAATAGCACAAGATTCCTTGGTTCGCAGCTCCCCGGATAAGGAAGGTATTCGGTTGCCACGCGACACGCATGAATCATCTGCACATCGAGATCTTCGGAATCATTTGCCCATGATAATTGGAGCGACACTCGAGCAAGCGATTCCACTGCGACAGGGCCTACATATACTTGGCAATTCCCGTCTTATCATGCATCGATAGACAGAGGCCTGAGGGTTGTTTCCGCGTCAGAAACACGTGTCAAAGTCACCACAGACCACACTAATCTACGAGCTGGCTGCTTAGACTTCCCATATGTACATGTGCCGCGCGCTTGCAGAGACGTTCTCGGGCGGAAACATTCAGTACATAGCGTGCGCACCAAAATCAATATGAAACGAAGTCCGTCGATCCGCGGGAACTAGTAAGATAGCTGCAGCAGAGAACATAACAAATGGGTATGCTGTTCGACCGCCAACATGCCCTTCACCATCCACAGCCGAGAGGATATACTGAGTGGTTTCGTGATCCTGATAGTTTCAACTTTGCGCATACGGAAGAACCACCGGAACTTGCCTGAATCATCTTGCCGTATGTCCGGGTAGTTAGCGAGGACAGTCCAGCACTCGGTGTTGTACACAATGCTGTATACAAACAAGTGCTTGTTCATTGGTATCTCCACGTCGCTTTCCGACAGCTCGCAGTTCAGCTGCCATCCCTGACACTGGTAGTGGTGGAGAAGGAGTATGATGAGTGTGCGCTGCAGAGCATACGCCACCCGGGCACATGCAAGTTGCGGCTGGTCCATTGCTACCTTGAGGGCCCCTCGAGTAACGGCCACCAGCGGCACCACCCGCGGAACAGAAATAACCCCTCTGCATCACACATAAGACACAGGTCAGTATCGGGGAGCATTGCAGGAGCGCAACATTACTAACTCGTTTGGGATGATTTGGCAGAGACCCGATTTCTCTCGCAGGAGCTGCGAAAGGAAGGGCTCGATAACTCTCGACTGATCAATCTCCCACGACAATTGCTCCGATGGAACACAGGAAGCAAAGAGGGCGAGAATGCTGGCTTTCTGTTCAAGTGGAGCGTCACTTCTAATGAAGAGCTGTGGCGTGGCGTCGTCCACGGCCTGCCCGGGTTCGCACCATTCAATCAAGGTGTCTCGTAGCGACGTATTGAGGAAGTTCAGGCAGAACTTGATGCGTTTAATGTGAAATGATGAGCTTGAGAGCTTGAGGTCGTAGATATCTCTCTATATAGCAAACGATATGGAGTCTCTTCAGTACCAGAATAGTAGAATGGTCAAGACCACATACCTGATACTCGCTAGCGACCGCTAATTTCCCAAATCTTGTCCTCGTATTGAAGTAGAGAGAACGAGTGGCATAAAGACACTCCCGAATCGACGCTGCCGTCTCCCAGAAATCAGGAGTCAATGGGTGGGTCTTCCAAACTACCCATTCCCAAGCAGAGCTTTTCATGCGGTCATGCAGTACCAGTGGGTCGCTTGAAGTGAGATTGATTGATATGAAATTTGAAGAACATTAAAGACAACACGACTTGCCCGTCCCACTCGCAATAGGTGAAACCCAGGTGGTGGAAGAGCGCTTCCCAATTTGTCTCCGACGTTGAGAGCCGCCTCAGTTCTACAGATACATCTGTAGAGCTAATCAGCCATGGCGGATACGTCCGCCATGGCTGATTAGCCTTCCGAATCCGGACAGGTGCGGGATGTATCCGCAAACCGTACCATGTATCCGTGCGGATGCATCGCACATGTCGATGCATCCACACGGATACATCCGAACGTGAGTCGTACGCTCGCAGACTGCACAATGTATCTGCACAGATGCATCGCAGTTAGGGATGCATCCGCGCGTCGATGCATCCTCACACACGTCGAT
>KV722489.1:0-66639 GCA_001687445.1 Obba rivulosa
ACTTCGCTCAGGCGTTGTTCATCGTTTCATTAACCTTGGAGACCAGTGCTACATGTCTGCGGCGAGGCCCTCCTTGAGGGGTAACCACCGCTCGAACTCCTAGGAGTAGACGTTCGTAACAATGGTTCAGCTACCGATTGAAGAGGATGAAGATGTCGGCTTCTGAATGAATGCAAAAGCGGTGTTCAACAGGTGGTTCTATGCCATGAATACTGACTTACATTCTCTAGCATTATTCCTCCACCCAATGTGCTAAAAGCTCGCCATATCCCAAGCAGCCAAAGGCCGATCCTTCGGATTCATGACTAAAGTAGTGCTCGGCCTCACACATCGGTGGCGCTGGAGTGCATAGAAGGCTTCTGCTCTTGCCAAAAACCTGCAGGACTACTATCAGTGCAAGGGGCCTTTCGTCAGCGGCATAGCAGATGGTCTGCAGTGGTGGGAGAGCCTAACCGTCTCGGCAGAGAAGCATTCCCTTAAAGCCCTCGCCATCACTCTTCTTTCGGTTGTCCCACATGCTGCTGAGGTTGAACGTCTATTCTTAAACCTTGGGGGCATCCAAACAGTCAAATGCTACAATCTATCGGTCAATAACTTTCAGCGGCTTGCAAAGCTACGCGCATATTACTGCCATTACCTCTACGACAAAGCACTCGAAGCTGGCAAAGCAGTTCGCCACAAATATGCACATAATGCATACCCTGGAAACCCCTGGAGTCAATGTTGATCTCGTGAAAAAGCTGGAGATCAACTTTACATGGAAGCCACCTCTTGGTGTATCAACACAGCTCGAGGAGGATCATCTGGAGGGACCAGAGTTGATCACCATGGAAGAACTCGAAAATGCATTTAACAGCTTGGCACACAATATTGCAACAAAACTGAAGGGTGTTGTTGATGGTGGTAAGGTGTTGGAGGGGGAGGTCTATGACTTCGATGAGTTGGCTCGAGTCGACAGGGGCCTGGTGCCTGCCGCATTTGAGGAGGAGATCACGGTGGTTGATTATGGTGCAGATGTTAACGGGGCATGGAACATACATACATTAATGATGATGGCTGGTATCACTACGCAGTAGTCTCTGGAATACAGTTACAAGTTCTGCCCAACATTTTCTTGCCTCAGCAAAGCAGTGTGAGAGTGCGAGCAGTTTTGCCAGGTTTCGCCACACTCGGCAGTTGCCGTTCTGCCGGCAGAACTAAGCTCATGGAGTTCTGCCCCCAGCACTAACCCTCACGTACCTCCAGAGGCGTGCAGCAGGACTTGCCGTTTGCCAGCGCTACAAGGTGCTGCACTGATCTGATTTTGGCACCCATGCACAACAGCAGAGTGTGAATCTCCCAGGACACACTAATATACAAGTCTATAGCATCGAAGGGCTGCGGACGGAAAACTTAGCGAGGCGTCCCTAGGCACTCATGCACCACCTGAAGGGTAGAGTTTCAAATTGACAGATACATCTTCCACAAGTAAATGAGCTCAGAAGATACATCCTACCGTGATGCAAAACGTCGAATGCATCCAACCAAGAATAACCAAAATAACAAATTACACAGTCCCAGGATCAAACCTAAGACCTTACAATATTAACATATGAAAGAACCAACACATTATACCACCACACCATAACATCATAGTAAAAGCAGTATAAGCTATAGTATAGATACCCTCCTACCTCTGGGCTTTTAAGTTAAACATTATACCCTAGTAGTTATCTAAGAAACATAATACCACCTGTAACCATATCAGTAATAGATCTGTGTTGATAGAAAACAAAGTATCTACATAGTAATCAGTATAGAAAGAAGTAATGTTCAGTAAGCATAAAAAGCAAGGATGATGTATTAAAAGGCAAAAACACAGTTAAGTGTGCAGTAATGAACAAGTTATTTAAGTGAATGTGGTAAAGTGGCTACATTATATAATTGTTTGCTGCAAGATCTTTAGTTCGAGCCTGCAAGAATGCAATTGTTTTACTTTACATTTAATTTAGACTCACAATGGATATATCTAAAGACAGATGTATCCATCTATATGTAGATATATCCTCCATTTGTTTCATGTTACTCATAAAAGATGTATCTTTCGAGCCAATTTACTCATGCAAGATGTATCTGACAATCTAAAGTCCCTCCTGAAGGTTGGTGATTGTAGCGAACTTCTGCTGACCTGTACAGTACGGCCAGTGCCAGAAGGGCCATATTGCATAGTCCTGTACATATATATTTCATCTTATAGAACTAGTATAAGTTCTGTGCCATTTCTGGCAACTTACGGATCAGACTTTGTGAGGTTGGTATTCAGTGATCCGAATACACCATCCAAGACATCCAAGATGCTACTGTCAAGACTAAGATGACCTCCCAAGACTCAAGATGGCTCAAGACAGCCCAAGTTACATGTCAGTGCGCCGAGGGCCAAGCGGATGGCTGCTCCCAAAGTTCCAACAATTTAATCTCCGCCCGCGGGTGATTTTCGCACAACATGTTCCTTTAGCGCGGGGTTTTGCGCGTGAGGGGCCTCGGGTTATGAAACTACATAGCTGTAGTGTTATGTGCACGTATCCAAGCTTTTATACGAGTCTAGCATCAAAGGGCCCCTGCGGACGGAAGACTCGGCGAGGCACTGGTGCACCGCCTGAAGGTTGGTGACCGTAACGAACTTCTGCTAACCTCAGATACAGTACTGCCAGTACCGGAAGGGCCATATTGCACAGAAATTATTTCCCGACCCCCCCCGAGTGGTGCTAAGTATCAGCCGTGCTACTAATTGACAGGCTTGTCTCGATGGATATTATTATATATCCTGACATGTTCTCAAGAATTGTGAGCCAGTGAAACATGACTGTTCCTTTTTAGGGGTCATCGAGTCGCGCTCGATGTGCCACGTTGGAACGACCGCCCTAATTTAATTTAAGCTTGCAAGCGACGCGACCCGTGTTTGGACTCGTTTGCAACTCCTCCTCCTTTCCTCTTTCCTTGATTCAATTTGATCCTCTCCTTGCCCGTCTGCACATGTCCTTCTCGGGCCCTAGCCCGAGTTTCGTCTCAGCAGGCTATGCCTAGCATTAGCGGATCCCGTCTAATCTGGACTTACGCCAGCCTAACTGTTGTTGTCACTCGCACTTTTGCTCGCTGATAATATCGAATGCCGCTACGCACCTTATCCATTCATTCTTACTCCCGACCCTCCACCTCCACCTCGCAGGACCGGAACCAATGATTTATTTTCTTCCCATATGAGTCTGACGCTGAGGCCGTACGCCGAGGTCGATTAGACCTACTCTGCGGATTTCTATTGCCTGCGTTGTAAGTACACAATACCTCAGGCCTCGTCACTAATCTACTACATCGACGTTACTTCTTCACCGTCTTTCTCGGGAAACGCACTTGGGATGGTGCCAAGTGCCATTTGGCTCTCTCTGGCACCTCATAGCTTCGTGCGTGAAGGAGGCCATTTTGCGAGCAAAGACATCCGTGACCAGAGCGATAGCACGGATTGACATCATATCAAGTCCATCAGAGGTGCTTTCGTTGCGTTCGCCCGATAAAATGGCAAGAGTGCGTTGGGATATGCTACCGACTTGTCCTCTTATCTCGATTATGCCTTCTCTGGGTGTGTGACTCCCACATTGGTCGGTCCAAATCGGCAAGGCGCCTGTCCTATGCAATACCATCAGAGGGCCGAATGCTCTCATTTCTTATCATCCTAGGCGTATAACGGTTCAGACATACCTTGGAAGGCTGCTCTCATCGCGGACGAGCCCAGCCTGTTGTCTCCAGATAACGATATCAAGTTCCTAAAACTTGGCACATACTGATTGTCACGGTCCAGGTCAGGGCGCCCTCCTGGATGAGCCTGCAAGCTCCATTTGCAGGCGAGATTGGTGCTCAACGATGAGGTCAACTCGGGCTGAACGCAGGAACCGGGGCGTTCGACCACGTGGACAAGCCGCCTTCGTGATGGCAGTATCCTCATACAGGTTGGCGCTGTTGCCCTCCGCCTAACACCCAGTTTTTACATTGAAGAGCTCAGGATTCTAGTTCGCAACGATCAGACACCTGCTATTGCACCCGAGACGACCTACGATCCAAGAAATGTCGCAAGACTCGACCGTGGATCACACTGGGAGCAGGAACTCAGGCATGGAGTCATATTAACATCTTCTCGTCTAGTGAGGGCTCATAGACTCCTGGTACTGTTTAGCATTGACAATAGCTGGTGCTGGCGGTGTTGGCAGGCGCATGGTGTCGCGCTTCGCGCTTCACATTGTTGCGAGCATGAGCAAAGCGCTCGTTAGCCTATGGAACCTCATGTTTCGTGTTGCTGCAACTGTTCTATCGCGGCTGAACCCGCTGTTCCTCGCGGTCTATCGCGATCTCCTTCTCCTCTACATCTTTCCTGGGGTTTACGCGACCAAAATTGCTACATGGACCCGAATGTCGGATGTCAACCGCGACTTCGATGGCAGACGGGAATGGCGGAGCTATCGTAAGGGTTTGAATGCTGTGTCCGCACTTGCGTTGTCATTTTTGACGTAGGCTCATCTCCTCTGTTTTACTGCGAGATCTCAAGTGCCTTTCTAGGTTTTCCATGGCCGCTCTCCAGACTACGCTGGGCACTGCAAGTCTCGCCGCGATCGTATGTGGAACGTGCACTATGTTTCTTTCCGCAATTTCTTACCTTTTTGGCATTTCTTTCCTCTTCGTACTTGGCTATTTCTCGGGCGAAAGGCGCCGGCACCGGCGCTGGTTAAATGTAAGTCACTCCATCTTAAACATCGATTCTTCGCTCATGACCCACTTTTCACTTGGTATAGAACCTTCGTCCTGGTACATACTGGGGAGATCACGCGCTGATCATGGCTGTGCCGGCGGCCTGGCTGGGATGGTACCGCAATCTACTGTTCTCTGCATCTCGTTGGCTGATTATTCGCAGGACTGTTGTCTCACTCGTGGCGTATCTTGTCACTTTCATCCTTGCAGTGCGACAAGTCTCTGACGGTGTCGAGAAGCATGTCTCACTTCTCGATACCATCCCCGCCGTTGCGTTCCTTGCGGTTGTGCTCGTCCTCGGATCCCTTCATTTCTTCGTCTCCCACATTCAGCTCCGCAGGTTACGGGCGCCAGTCGTGGACGCTGAGATCCCTCTAGTTCCTGTCTTGCCTATATGATTGGTCGTGCTTGTTCATATCCTCCACCCGCTCAATGCGCTTTCAGTTTCCCGTTCTCTTACCGCTTCCTAAATGTCAAGGGTAGAACACAAATTGTCTTCCGCCATACTTCTCCATATAGCCGAAGATGTAAGATGTAAGATGTACTTTGAGAGTATCTAGATATAGCTACATGATGGTTAGACGTTGGGGCTTCCGTTGCGCTCCCGACCAGACTCCAAGAGAGTGTCTTCAAGAACATCCGCTCATATGCTTTGTGTGTTTTCTTTATGTGCGAAGCTCAACATCCGTGTCCGTGACCGGCGCCTCCCTTCAGATCCCCGGTCGCCTTCAGGTGCCACCAGTGTATCCTCAATGACTATTCCGCTCGGGCCACCAAGGGCGTTCGGCTCCTCTCCCCTCGGTGTTTCCTGGTGCTCACATGCATCTTTCTCGGCTAGTGTTAGTGTTTGCTCAATACGACAGAACTCGTGTGGCAGAAGGACTGCACGATCGAGCGCCACAGGCAGTCCGCGATGCCTTCCGCGAAGCACCCCGCAATGATGACGAGTTTAGACAGCGTATTCAATGCGCCAAAAAAGCTGTAATTTGCCTATATAGCTCAATCCCGCCAGCTGGCCTTCTCAGGCTAGATGTCTCGAGACATGCACGTTCGGTTCACCGAGCGACAGTCCGACGGTGCCGTTTGCGGAGACCTCTTCAAAGACTGGAGAGCAGCGCTCAGCAATCAGGCGGATGAGATGAAAGTAGCAGTGCAGCTCAATGAGGCTGAAGATATTGATTCACGTTGCCTTCTGAATATTTGTCATATCGCCACGCTAACGAACCAAAATGCGTCACCCGGATACCGAACTCACTTATGATGATTCCACCGACCTCGATGATACAGAGTAAAAATAAGGAAAGCCCGATCCACCACATATCTACCTCAGAATATCAGGAAAATGTCGCGTTGGCTTGGCGCGCTTCCTGAGTCTTTTACGTCTTGCCGCCCGCTGTCGCAGCCTTTCGCGCACAGCGAAGGCGAGAAAGTGCCTGGAAGTGGCGCGGAAGGCGTCAAAGTGCTCGAAAGCAAATACGACATTCTCCTGATGAAGATCCCGGAGTCAGACCTGCATAGACAAACAAGAGTTACAAACATACCAAACGAGAGCTGGATACGCGCATGTCTCATCAAATGCTTACCCCAGATCGCGACGCACGATTCACCGGCCGCATCTTCATCCTCGTTCGAGCCGCCTTCGGAATAGATTCCAAGTAAATTCTCCTCATAAACGCTGATGGAGTGAACACTGCACATCGCGCTCGGAATGAGCGTCTCCGCCTCCGCCTGCGGCATCATCACCGTGCGGCGCAACTTGTGGTCCAGCCTCGGGAATACCCTGCGCAGAATGCCGAGCTGGCGTAGCCTCGGGAACCCGCCGGAGTCATCTTCGTGCAGCCGCGCTTGTTGCACGGGGGAGGGCTGGTGCTGGACAGACCGCCTTCGCGGGAAGCGCTCGTCACCGAACCCGTTTACCTGGATGACGACGGCCTCGGGGGAAGAGGGCTCGGTGGGCTCTGTGTGCGCTTGGACGCCCATCGGAATGATCAAATGTGGGGCAATGTCTACTCGTCGGACCATGTCTGGACGGATCTTGCCACCAGATGAGTCAGGACTGACTGTTCTCAGTCACGAAGCGTCGCCGATGTTCGCAATTTCGTGGTCGCCGCGGTCACTGCGATGGACTCTCTCTGCAATATTTCTCTCCCAGAGTAGGAATATGCCGCATATTCGGGATTCTGCGTGTCGTAGCGTGTCGATCTGTGTTCCAGCTCTGCGGCAACAATGTGCTTCAGATGATTCAAGAAGTACTGTCTGATGATCCGTGTTCGTAAGTGTAACATTTAAGAGAAGAAGGGACTCACCTGCGAACAATTACTACGATCCATGCGACAATTACCTGTGGCGCATAGTTCCTACGCGTCTCAAGAGCCTTGGTTGCAATACGTAGTTGGTTGCCAATGAACTCAAGGCAAAGAGTATTGCTTGTTGGGACACAGTAAGAGAGCTCAGATCTACCGTACTCAGCCCAGTCCCTGTAGCAGCGCTGACACTGATGAACAGACAGTTTATAAAGGGTATATTGAACTCCCCATTGCAGGCCCAGAGAATCGCGGAGAAGATCAGAGGCACCAGGACTTACTGTATGTATAGAGGTAACGCTGAGGTTTAGCAGGCTTAAGAGAGCTGCGTGTCTTACAAGAGGAGGAGATGAATCCGATAAAGATTTAAATTCTTGCGAATAGATGTCCATGTTGTCATGAACGAGCAAGATCCGCGACAGGCGAGATTTAGACGAGCTAAACCTGCGATAGCTCAGGATTTAAGAAGTGAAATACCGCGGAAGCAGAAACTGTAGCAGATCCAGGAACTTAGATAGGCCGCGACGACTCTGAACGCAGAAGTAGATTGTTTAAAACGAGAACCAGCACGTTCATTCTCATAGACGCCTTTGAAGGCACCTTGCGGATTCTTCAGACGATTTGAGCTTTATGTGCACCGGTTGCGCATCGGACGAACGGATATGATGGAGCCAAGTGAGTTGCATAAGCTGGTAGACAGGAAAGTCTGCGCTTCCGCGTCCATCGGCCACCGTAAGCGTTTGCGACCCCGCTCGTGCTGTTTTTGGTATGCCTGTCTCACGGCTCCGTCGACATACGAAAGACGACTGACCCAGAAAAATTACACAGGGCTGGCGGTCTACGTGTGCACTGTCCAAACTATCATCGTCGGAGGCTTATGTAGCCTGAACTCACACTGATTCTCATTGCTAGCTCGGATTCTGTCGACAGCCTCTTGACGCATGTTGCTATCACCGTTACTCGTTCTCCTGGCTCCTCTTCTCTCTCGACCAAGCTCTTAGTCCCTTGACACTTTTGAGTATCATCGGACCTCCTCACCGTATATACAGACCTGAGCACCTATGTATAACACGTGAATCACACTTTCGGCCGACGAGTAGCACGGCAAGGGGCGGCACCAGCCGCGTCATACAACGAAATGCCAGAAATGGTAATTTTATATCATAGTTCGTTGTGTTGTCGCTGAAGAGGCTGCGGGTTTCGGAGGTATCGAATTTTTTGTCGCTCACATTAAAGCATGGGTCGTCGAAGGCATGTCACTGCACCACCCTCATCACGACCAACTGCATGGAGAGCCAACTTTCAACGACGGGCGACAGAGACACCCCCAGACATCAGACTGAGCAGCTTGTCGACACTCACGAAAATCACGCTGAATCTAGTATTGGCGAGCACTCCAGCAATAAGCCAATGTTTACTGGGCATCGCTGACTTGTCGCCATGAATTTATAGGGACCGTTGTTGAGGTCGATGCGGCATCCGAGCCTCCCAGTGGCGTGTGGGCTCAGAGTGATGCCGCACAAGGCCCGTCATCACAGGTCGAACAGCCCTATAGCATATATATAACATGGGAAAAGTGGTTTATCGTTTCTGCGGCTGCTTTTGCATCCGTGTTCAGGTACGTGACAGCAGTTCATGAGAGGCCATATATTGAACTAGGGCTTGGATTTTGTTCACACTGAGCAGCCCGCTCGTCGGCACCATCTACTTCCCCGCTATACCCGTGCTCGCCTCAGCGTTCAACAAATCAGTCGAGCTTATCAACCTCACGGTAACGGTGTACATGGTGCTCCAAGGCATCTGTGAGTCCACCTCATGGCTTCTCTTTGTACATATTTTCTGATGTAGTACAGCTCCGATGTTCTGGGGCACGCTCGCCGACCGCTGGGGCAGGAGGCCAATGTTCCTCGCCTGCACACTGGTCCTAGCATTGTCGTGCGTTGGTCTGGCGCTTGTGCCTACTAATATGTACTGGCTGCTTATGCTCCTGCGATGCATCCAAGCCGCAGGTTCCGCGAGTACTATTGCACTCGGTAAGCTCTGATCTGGCCAGAGGTACAAAGTACTTGATTTACTGAAGTCTCGCCATGCCAGGCGCCGGCGTGATTGGCGATATAGCCGCCCAATATGAGCGAGGCAAGTTCTTTGGTGTATGGAACATTGGACCCATGGCAAGTTTCCCGCGAGCTTCTATTAGTCCCCCTTCACTCATTGAGTACAGGCTGGTCCGTGCATAGGCCCCGTTCTTGGAGGACTGTTGGCACAGGGTCTCGGCTGGAGGTTTGTCCATCACACCACCCGTATACGATCTATGACTTACACTACGCAGATCCATCTTCTGGTTCATATGCATCGCATCCGCGCTTTGCTTTGCGTTCCTCCTAGCGTGAGTCTAGGCGCTCGCTGTATTGGTCCGGACTAAGCCCTGACATGGCTGTTCTGTACAAGATTCCTACCCGAAACTCTCCGTGCCATTGTGGGCGATGGAAGCATCCCACCTCCACCCCTATACAAGCCACTCATCCCGGTAATAGGTCGCAATCGGCCGAATTCTGTCCTTGTCGTCAAAGTGCCACGAAAGAAGTTCCAGAACCCCCTTCGACTCTTCCTCTACCCGGACGTCGCGCTCCTCCTCTTATACAATGCTATTCTCTATTCTGTCTTCTACGCCGTGACCGCCAGCATCTCCACGCTCTTCCAAAGCGTCTACCCCTGGCTGAGCGAGATCGAGACTGGGCTGTGCTTCCTGTCGATCGGCGGTGGCATGCTTATTGGTGGCGTCATCACGGGGAGGCTGCTGGATTGGGACTATCGGCGTATCAAGGAGAAGCTCATGCGCAGTGCGGTCGCCGAAGATAGCGGAGAGAAAATGCGGCCGGAGGACGTCACAAGAGAGGAACACTTCCCAATCGAGCGTGCTCGGCTGCGGATGATGCCCATTTACTTCACCATTTCACTCGTATCGTGTATTGGATACGGATGGTGTCTTGATCAGAAGGTATCAATCGCTGGTCCATTGGTATTACTTTTCATATGTGAGTTACTTGGCCTCCCGTGGTAACGTCTACATCCCACTAACCGTGCTCTGCCTGTCGCAGATGGCTGGGCATGCGTCGCCATCATGAACATCGTCTCCACCACACTCGTTGATCTCGCCCCGGAGATGAGCTCGTCTATCACAGCATGCGTAAGTGCCCCGACCCCTCACGTGGCGCTTCGTTGACAACGCTCGCAGAACAATCTCTGCCGGTGCTCATTTGGAGCGGTCTGCGTCTCCGTCATCGACCTCATACTGAATGCCATCGGCGCAGGCTGGACATACGTCCTGCTTGCTGGCCCGTGTGTACTCGTCTTCCCGACCATCTTCGTCGTCATGCTTAAAGGTCCAAAGTGGAGGGAAAGCCGACGAGCGCGGCGTCAACCGTCTCCATGAACACCGGACGCATGATTACTCTTGCTCATACTGACGCTCATCCGTCAAGCATCTTAGGGGCCGACATTCATCTATCGTCTGCTTCACTTCTCGACGTTCATCTGTCACCTACCCAACTAAACGAGGACATTGGCACGTTTCAACAACGATAACCTACTGGCAGAATACATTTCTATCGTTTTCCCGCAGATACACATGTAGAGATCCTATTTCCTTAGCATCGTTGGATTCATTAGTCTCCTGTACCTAATATGTACGATGTATCTTATAATAGCCTACTGATGGACATGCCTTCATGTCTAGCCCGATGAACATTTGAACAATCTGGTTATCATCCATGTGCAAAAGCTTCAGGTGCGAATGCAAAGTTTATTGTAACGATTGCTGGTCAAGTACTAAAGGTGAGTGTACTTTGGCGTATCTTGACTTTGACGCTACGGTCCGTCGGCCATTCAAACTGGACATACTCTAAGGTGTTAGTGAGAGTCATATGCGCTATCAAAAAGTCGAATTAGACAATTCCCCTGTCAGGCCGAAGGTCAGTGGCACTCACCCTCTTCCCCGATGTTGAAGCTCAGTGTCTTGTACGGCTCGGACCCAGTATGACCTTGACGAGGTGGCGCTCCGGGATTGAAAAAGCTGGAGAAGCTCGAGCCCACTTTCCATACCAGGAGGAGCGACTCTTCTAGGGACAGTGTCACCAAGCGTCGTCCGTCAGGCGAGAAGCTACAGGCCGTTGTTCTCTTCTTGTGTCCTTCCAGGACATACAGTCGTGTCGCAGTCTTAAGGTCGTACATGACCACTGCGCCTTCGCTGGTGCCAACTGCCAGACGTTGGGTCGCCATGTGGAAGTCTACCGTCGGATATCTGACGACAGTGTGAATGATCGAACCAAAGGCATCCAGGCGCCACGTACGTGCGAACTACGTGGCCAAGGATCTCGGTGGCAGAGTCAAGGACTGCGTCGCGGCTCACCGTTGAGTTGGGGTCCAGTGACTTCACCACTGCCTCTACAAGCCTCGGCAAGTTACTGTACAGCGTGAGGGGTTTCTACATATCGCGAAAGAGTTAGAACAGGATCGAGGTGAACAGAATCATGGGCGGCGTCACCTTGCGAATCAGGAAGATGACCAGCTGCAGGATCGACTTGCGATGGCTTAGGGTGCGTGGGTGGAGGATGTCAATTGTGAGCGTCGTCATGAACAGAGCCGGATTGTTCGTGGCAATTTGTAGGACCGCCGAACGAGCCTGGACCCCGATGTTGTGAGGAGATATAGCATCCTTGCGCGTCGAGGTAGCCAGGGTAAATAAGGCACGTAGCATTTCCACAGCATCGACATGTTGCTGCCATATCGCAAATCCGCGCGAGCAGAGTTCGATTGCGAGGGCTCTCCATTGAGACGCTTCGTCGTGAAGATAAAGAGCTATCGATTTGGCAACGTCCGTGAGGGCACTGTGGGGATATCGTCAATGATTGATGCCTATACTGGCGATAGAGACAGATGGCGTTACTTTGTAGGCAACAGGGTGTACTTCTCCACTGCAACGAAGCCGCAAATGAAAAGAGCCGTCGCGCTTCTGATGGACTCCACATCATGCGATCTTCGAGAAGGCACTATTCTGGCCTCGATAATTCAGACTGTGAAAGGCTTGGTGACAACTTACGTTGATCCTGCCAATGTTCAACAAGCTCCATCGTTTCAGTATCGGAGAGCTTGATGACCCCAACATCAAAGAGTACCCGGGCAGCTTGTCGCAATTCTGAGACTGAACGAAGTCTTAGTTACATTGCGCAGCCGTGTGATTACACACGCACCAGTAGAGAACAGCCACGTTCTCGCTAGCAGGGGAAGACTAGGTGGAGTGTAGAGCGGACCCAGAGACTCTCCCAGTGACCCTGCATAAAACCCCGTGACAGTGTTTGCATCGTCCAATAGATCTAGTCTATCATGAGCTTAGAATTCCTCACAAGAAAGGCTTATGATATACCCTCGTACTGCCCAATCACTTGGAGGATAGCGAGCAAAGCCAATAAACGTATCGCTGAAACTTCTGGTGATGTATTCCATGGACTTGCAGGGCCGTGTTCGACATATAGAACTGATGATCCATGGCTACGGACACTGTCTCGGTAAACATCATTCCCGTAATTCGCGTGAGCATACCTTGAACATCCCGGGGAAATTTGCGATCGAGTTGCTCCCAGTTTTCCCTGACAAATCTGATCGACGGCATCGCTGACGCCGAAGGTCAACAGCGCAGAAAGAACGGAACGGAGCTGCATCAACTTCATGGGTGCGTTTCCTTCCGGCGACTGAGGTGCTGGATGGATGGCGTAACGTAGCAGAGCCTCCATGTCAAGGAGCATCGACGATGCTGAGATGACTCAAGCTCAAGCACCCATTTATGTCGAGAAATGAAAAACATACCTGCATCGACTCCACTAGTGCGTGCCATAACGGACAGCGCCGAGCTAATGGTACGTTCGGAGCTCCCGATGGCCCTATAGCAGGATATCTCTGATCAGATTTGGAGCAGTCATATATGAAGCTATTGGTACCATTCCACCCAGCCGCCTTGCTTCAGCATTTCGTCCGCTTTCTCCATGTTCATTGATCGCCAAAATTCTCTCGTTCGTGCGTCCCACAGCCTTGCACGGTGGTCGGTATACACGAGTAAGAGATTGTCTCCACCTATGCACACCTTTTGAAGGGGTGCTACAGATGCTGGAAGAATGTATAAGCTTCAGAGAGGTTAGTAAACGGCGCCATACATATGAAGAAATGACATACAATTGAAGACCATCAATCGTGACAACAGCTACAGTGCCGTCTCTTGATACACAGAATAGACTACCTCTCATGCGACCGGCCGCTTCTCCTCGAAACTGCATGACTTCAGTCAAAGGCTCTGTGAAGACAACCCACTGAGCGCGTAGCTTCAGGGACCTGCAAGAATTCAGTCTACAGCAACGTCCAAGAAGAATGCAGCTTACTCAAGCGCCCAGACTGCGATGGAACCATCGTCTGCTCCACCAACAAGGAACTTCTCCTCTGTTCTCTCATTGTCTGCCGTAAATATGCTCGTTATGTAGCCATTCAGAGGGATGTCGGAGAAGTCGGAGACAGCGTCCCCCGCCGAGTTGACTGTGCACCTGGAAAGCGATGAACGACCAAGGTGGCCGTCACCTGCAACACTCAGAGTTGGGAAACAAAAGGAAGATGGTACTCACTAAACCCGAGAATGATAAGATCCAGCTCGATTGGCAGCGCTGATGTCAAGTAGGCGTCGTCCCCATCTGGAAATGGGACGCTGCGAGCTTTCCACAGGAGTTGGACTTTACTACATTCCTCCATCGCAATACGCTGCAGTCTCCGCTGCCCTGTCTCGACATCGGTGTAGAATACATCCCCTGAATTAGTCAGACAGATTACATCACATAGTGGTAAAGGGTGGGAATGCAACAACTTCGGCCTGGGATTAGATAGGACATCAATCTGCGAACTTCCTGGACCACGCATAGAACTCACTGAGTATTGCATTGGCTATCTACGGGATGTTGGGCTCCCATCTCGCCATTGTTCGCATCAGCCCCAACGAGGACGTAAGTGGCCGCGCTGGTCTTTACGAAACCATCTGGCATTAGCGATGGTTCACGTACAGATAGAAAGACGCTTCACCGAATTCACTGCAACGAATGAGTCACATGTGATCCACTCCGCGTCTCGTACGCCTGATATAGAATAGACAGATAGTACTTTCATGCTTATAGAAGTTACATCCAGCACCTGAAAGCGAGGTCAGGCACAGCTGGAATCCGAGACCGTCGACGTACCGAAATCTCCGACTGTGACCAAGCGAGTACCCGAACAGTCTCTCCCATATTGTGAAGACGGAGACCGAGAACGGTGCTCTTCAGGGGCACATTTCCAAGGTCGACTTCTTCGCCTAGGAAAGTTTCGCCACCAGCTGCGCCATCATCGTCCTCATCGGATATTTGCTCCTTGGAAAGACTTGCCAATGCCTTGAAAGGATTTGGTAAAGGAAGAGATCTGCTTGAGGTTGACTCCGATATCTCCTTCTCTGGGGTCAAGTGGTTGGATCGGTCAATTGATCGTAGAACAAGGTGGCGGCTCGACGAGACGCGAACTAGCCATGGTAAACCTAATGGATTGTTCAAAGACGGCCTCAGCAGCGGACTATCACCGTAACGGACAACCTAACCTTGAGTCACCTGTGATGGTGCCAGACACTCCAGGGGGCCGTCAAGAAGTTGTTCGCCGATCTTGATGAACGTCATCCCCGTAGGGTCTTGTTCTTGCTCTTTGCGCAATTCAAAAAGAGCCATTCTGGCTTGCTGGCCTAACTCTTGATCTTCCAAGACACTTGAGATGTACGAATCTTCTCGAGACGCACAAGCAACGATTATATTGGACTTCAGGTAGATACATGCACTAGTCAAGGCAAGAACAGTGATAATTATGCGAATTCCCCGCACCTCCGCGTATCGTACGGCATCCAGACTGGACCAGTTCCATAACACAGGCAACCTTGTACTACTTTCCTGTCCCGACCGCTGGTGAACGGTTTGGTGATCAATATTTACAGACCCTAAGCACAGGCCGTCGATGGTGGAGTGAACTGCGATACGTCTGAAAGAGTTCAGAATCACGGGTTGCAGCACAACAGTTCACTACCCACCCTGATTTATACAAACACACCATATAGCGATCATGATCTACCACTTTCAGAGCACTGACCGCGGCGGAATGACCGGATTGCGGGGGGATGATGTGGCATCTCAGGGATAGTGTAGAATGCAGCTCTGCTTCCCCAGATGTATCTCTGTGTACGTGTGGAGACGGTGGTGTCGATATAGCCTTCTCTTTCGAGACGCTCCCAATAGTCGGGACTGCAGAAGATGATCGAGTGGGCGAACGAGCGCCCTTGTCGGGACTTGCGCTACCCTCTCGAGAGCTCCTAGGCTCATCGGGTGTCCTCTCCTTCGCGCCCTTCCCCTTCAACATCCTCTTGAGCTTCTCCGTCTCTTCCTCAAAATCCACATAGTTCTTGGGGGCTTCCACCTGCTCCGAGGATACAGATGACACGATCCGAGATCGTGAAACCTGGAACGGAGTGAAGTTTATTTTTACGGGTGAAGGTGAGGCAGAGCGGGGAGTCGCACGGCCAGGAGAGAGGTGGCGCAATGGAGCTGCTGTTCCAGAGTCTTGACGAGTAGTCTTGGGTGATACGCCAGAGTCGTCGGCAGGGCTTTGCGTAGGTTTTGCATGGAAAAGAAAGACTGAACCATCTTCGCATCCTAAAGCAATACCGCACGGTGTTGAGGAATATGGTACGTGCACTGCAGCAGTTTCCTCCGTACGAAATCCTCCCCATTGTGTCTGACATGAAGGGGAACATAGCGAGACGGCCGTCTCAACAGCCGAGCTATTTTTCACATCCTTTCTCCTTAGTGGAAGCGAAAGTGGGACGGTGAGAGGATTAGAATACATATTGTTGAATGATAGGCCCACTGGCAAGAGCGATTAAACCCGAGTGTGCATCCACGAGCAACGACCTCGACTCGACGGCCTCTTTGGTCCAAGGTAAAGCGCCGCTTGAAGCGGCGGAATCGGAGATAATATTAGCGCAGTTTCGTCGGGACGGAGTTTTAACTTCTAACTGCAGACAGATCTGAGATGATTTTGGCCCCGCCGTGTCTTGCAACTCTAGACTTGAAGTGTACAACCATTCGAATCGGCCGATTTATGCTAGATATGGCTTGTAATTGACTTTGACTGCGTGGCTTTCTCGGGACTGCTACCTGCGGAATCTAGTCCTGAATGCCGCGGTATACTCCTTGCAATCAGGCATTCACCTGACCGAGGCTTATGAGATCTTCAGAAAGTAGACATGCACATCGTCGACACCGCCTTTGATGGCCTAGCTTCGACAGGACTTATATGCATATGATGATGAAGGCCCTCGTGAGCAATATTCCGCAGACCGGTAAGTTTGTCGACGTGTCGTTTCTTCTGCACAGGTTGAATTCACCTGAACTCGCTACCCAGCATATCCGGATCTTAGCTGGTCTGGTCAAATTTATGTTCCAGACATAGCTGTGACTGACAGTGAACCTTCGTACGGGAAATATAGCTTACGCATCTTACCGAGAACCAGTCTGACGCATTGGAACCTGTCCGCTGGGAACGTTGATCTATACAGAGTGCCCTCCACGTTTCGCGCTTGTGGGCACCAATCTGATCTGCGCATCTCAATTCAGACTCAAGAGATCTATTTGTTCTGTAAGTCATTGTCAAGCTTAAATGTTCTTTTCCCATACTAAGCGGCGCGGCGCGACACTACCGGCCTCAGTCATCAGAAGCATATTACTGCATGAAGAAGGAATTGATACGTCCGAACAATCCCTAGACCTGTCCAAAAGGGCCCGGAGCATCCTGGAGTATGACGGAAGTACATGGCTTCCCTCCAATTACACCAATCAAACATCCAATGTGATGTCGGGGCGAATGGTTCGTGCGAAGGTAATTAATGGGCTCATATAACTGATGCTGATGACTCACACCCTTACTTCTGTCATTCAGCCACTAAAAGAGATTGATCACTTCGTCGAACGAACATCATTCGCACGCACCAGTGCATAGCTATCCTCCGCTGTCAGCTGCGGAGGTAGGAAATCAACCCAATTGAATCAAATACGCTCTAATCCGATGTCTATCATCGCTTCGTTCAGTGCCAAAGTTTCTGGCTGTCATTCCTGCAAGAAAGTATGGTCCTTCAATGACGTTACACTAACTGGCGAAATCTAGAAGTCCTTTGGTGCTTACCTCCGTCAAGCCCACAACATAGCCAACTAGAACAAAGCGGAACTATTGGCGATACGTGTCACGTTTTCCTCTTCTCGTTTGCCGTACAACCCGCCGATCTTCACAGGGTAGTGAGGTCTACAGGACTAACCAAGACACAAGATTTCCGTAAAAAAATCACCGACGTTATGTCATATTTAGCTCCAGGTGATACTCGAAGAGCGCAACCATCGCGTCTATAATGCTTCGCAAGTCATTCTTCTGAATTTTACTGTTTCGCGTGTGGATGTCATCAGTTGATGATCACGATACCAAATGCTATCTTGCGCAGTCCAACGCATGGTCCCGGTTCTGGTCACTTCCGCATTTCTCATGCACAGCAGAAGCGGACGGCCTGTGTCAGCGGCTTCCAAACCGATTATGTTAGTCAATCAACATCATACAGAATTCGAGATGCTGGCACAGAAATTAAGTAAGAATTGGGCATATATGAATCAATGCCAGTCATTTTTTTTAAACTTTTGCCTTCTAGCTATTGAACCCGATTTTGCCTTCTCAATATCAGCGCTAATATTTGACGAAGCAGTGTACGGCTGTTCGCTCTGCCAACTAATGAGAAGCCCAGGGTGAGAGGCTGTGTACCAGAAACACATATCTATAAGAGCCAGAACTCCTCCAGAACCTCATACCGACCTTGCGTATCCCCTCAGAGATCATGACGATCGTTTATTGCCTAAATGCCGTCTTTGCATTGACTTATCCGTCTTCCTTCCCTCACCCGAGCAGTCCCGGAATAGTCGCCATTATCGTGGGAGCGTTGGGCTTCTTTGGTCCGTGTGCGACATACGCATACCGCTGGATGTGAACTAATCGAGAGATCCTTATTGCGTCCCCCAGCCATTTTTTCGCTCCTAGTCATCGGCCTTTGCATATACAAGCGCTGCATCAATGGACCATTCGACGCTCGTCCCGTCGCTGATGATGTCGAAGCGGTTCGCGTTGCCCCCGCTCTCAGGCGGCGCTCATGGCGTGACTGCTTCAACACCGCGAATGCCAACGGTGGCGCTAACCGCACTGCTGTTCTTCTGGGGCAAATCGTTCCGCCTTTGAACCCGAATCCGAGGGTGCGGACACCCTCCCCTCCTCCGCCCTATTCTGCCGGTATCTCTTCGTCCGCGGAGGAACATCTCATTCCAGTTCATCGGAGTGACGTAGACGGTCCTGGAGGCATTAGTCCGAGTAACCAATCCGCCACGGTATGCCAGTCCTTTGTCGTTCTTAGAGTCAGGAAGCGACTCATTAGGACTTTATAGAGCACGAGCGAAGGTCATGAGCGCTAGACCACACGAGTGGCTGAGGTGCTACATACACATTCTGCCATACCAGTGTTTATCTGATGGGATTGTTGAGAGCACTGCCCGCGCGGAACGCAGGCAGTCGGTGCTGATATCTTTAATTCCTTATTTTCGATCTTTCCTCTCAACTTCCCAGCCGTCTTGAACACCCGCCCACATACCTACCGTATTTTCCCCAGACGTCTATATTGCAAGTATGCAAGTATACCTTTGGTATATTTTACTATTGTGGTAGCGCGGCCATAGCACGCCACTGCATGTCACACTCAGAGCCATGTGGCCCGTGGGCCGGAATGTGAGCAATTTGTTCTCACGGTATTCTCACCTACACTTTGGGGAGTCTTGGCTCCTTCGCTATAGCCAGTAACCTCGGACGGTATGAGCCAAGACGATTCTCGATCGTATCGAACGCGACGATCCTATCTCGCTGCGTATCCACCAGCCTAGAAGAACCGGTGGCAATCACAACGGCCGCGCCCACATGAATTCAACTCCGATCAACCTACATCCCAGCGACGCGGCTCAATCGGTGCGAGTGACGTTCAATGAGCGACTGTGTATGAGTGTGTATGCTGATACTTATGATATCAGCTCCGAGCCCCCTCACAAAAATCGAGCGTAGCAGATGTGGGATCGATAAAATCTGCCATTGATAGCCGACGATTAACGCGCGCTTCCAATTACATTTCGAACATGTATCGCACTTTGACCCGGTTGGATGTGCTCGAGTCCTAGGAGTCTAATTCTCGATCGGAGTACAATACGTGCAACCGCACAGCAACCGATGCACGCGAATCAGGGCTGCGACATTTGCAGCGAAAGGTTCGCCGGCCCCGTTCCTCAGGCCAGGCCACCTGTACCCAACCGCCTCAGCCATGTATTTGCGCAGGTCATACTCGAAGTTCCTGACTGTTTGTCGTCAAGACTCGAGCGGGTCCTGATGTGGCGATGTTGCTGAACAGACGACGCCGGGAATACCAACAATGGCTGCCGTGGCTATTACAATGTCGGCGTCCGTGAGTATTACTACTCCTCATGGTGGTCGGGTGACTGATCGAATGTACCACCGACGCATAGCAGTGAGTCTTGCTGTACTCGTATTCGGCTATTTCCTGCACAGGATCGTTCGAAGAGGCATTTGCTCAACCACAGATGGCGACACCAGGCAGCGCCACGGCCCGAAGACAGCATCTACTTGCCTTCTAGTCGTCCGTAGTTATATTGTGCTGCGCTGGATAATACGCAGTTCGACGTCGCTGCATATTCAGGCCACACAGCCTTTCCCAGCCCTCTATGCAAGAGTCGTCTATGGCGTCCTCTGCGCCTATATCTTCGTCTCATCCCGTGTCGCGACCGACACCCAAATTGTTTGGCTTACATACCGTGCACTCCCATACAAATGGCCTAGATGAAGTCAGAAGGCCTAGATGACGAGAAATGCACGAAGCTGCAGAACGCAGTCAAAGAGACACCACAATTAACACTGGCGCGCGTCTTGCCTTAGTGGCGTCGCGGAGGAGATGGTTATTCTCCGCCGTTTGACCTTGCAGCCTTCCTTGCGTGCGGAGATGGCAAGCGCTCTGACATCTGATAAGGACTGTCCCCGGCCACCATTGTCAACATACATACCCCCAATTCCTCCCCCGCAGCCCGTCCATCGCACGTATTACTTACCCGACCAGTCGTATTGTCTGACCATGGGCTCCGGTGCGGCACACTCACTGCCACCAACGATATCGGGCTGACTGAACAGCCTGACGGATTCCTAATCTATCAGATTCGCGGTTCTATCGCCGCGCGCTACTCGGTGGGGTCCTGAAGCTAATGGGAGTTGATTATCGGAGACGAGGAGCCCTTCTCGGAAGGGGGCAGTATCGTCGACACAGGTCTCTGGCTGGTGTTGAGACGTCGAACTACCGATTTTCCGGACACGCATTCCTCAGGACGTTTCATTGCCATTGGAGGAAGTCCGTGGCAGCGGCCATTTGCCCAGGATGATGATTGTCAGGATCCATCGTCGAAAAAGCTCGGAAGCGGCGGCAGCTGCCCAGACACACTTCTTACCCTATTTTCAGTACTGTAATTGGGCGATACCAGACGTCATAGTCTCAGCGACACCAGTACGCCTACTTTCTCAAGGTATAATGAAAATGCACTTATTATCACGAGCATTGGCAGCACAGTTATTCTTGAGGACCCCGAATAGTCTCTTCACCCCCGAATATTGGAAATCGTTAACATGAGGGGCATCGTGATGCGGCTGTGGACACCGCACAGCCATCTCGGTATCAGTATACAGCTGCGGGCCTCGGCACATGTACCCAGGAAATATCGATGGCAGCGGATGGCAAGCAGCTTAGTGGTCGCACCTCCTCTCTATCCCAGCCTTATAACTATCTGCACCGTCATGCTATAGACGTCCATTACTCCCCAACGCCATCTGTAGATAATATTTGTTCAAGTTGTTCTTTCTCTCTCGAATCAATTCATTGAGACTCCCATCCATGTCACTTCGTTCCTTTGCCACGACTCGTGTGGCCGCAATCACCAATCCTCACCCTGCCAATGATGGCCAATCAGTTGGCGGCGCGATCACTAGGCAGACTACCATCGGTATTATCATCGGCTTAGGTAAGACATGGGTCTGGGAATACAACAGCATCACTGGACTGACATATTCGTTGATAGGTATATTCGGCTCAGTCGTTACGCTTATCTACTGCGTTGGTCGACGCCGACAGGTGCATCGAGTTACGAGGCTTGGTAATTCAAATTTTCCCACAGATGAAGCAAATCTAGATTCCGACGAATTATTTAGGCATTGATGCTTCCTGTGCAGCTTCATCTCGAACCATTCACCAGAGCCCAGAGCGTAGGGAAATGAATGGGCCCCTCACTATATCCACAACTCATCGTAACAAACTCTCCGACGGAACTGAAAAGGAGTTCCCCCCAGAGCATACCCCGCCGTACTCCCCTCCTTCCATCCCCCCTTCAGTATACGCACCGACTCTCCCTGTAATGGCTTTCACGGTTCCTTATGAGCATGTCCGGGCAGATTCAAGATCAGTTAGTCCACGTTCCGAGGGCGTATGAGCCGTACTTCTACTGCGAGGGACTTCACAATCGCCATATCAGCCTATACTCTCTGCCTTCCTAGAATCACACAAGCACATGTGCATTTTCTAATGAGTACAATGATGTCAATAAGCAACCGATCCTTTCGATAAGTAGAATCGGAGGCCGTGAGGGGTGGTCACCGAGTGACTCCACAGTGCGTTACATAAAAGGCGATATTATCCGACGTCAACTATAAATGGTGATGTACGGCATCGTCAAACACATGGCACACGAACCGTTTTTGGGGGCTCCTCTTTTTTGTCCGGGAGGGCGGATCCCTGCAACATCCGTTAGACGACTTACCCTGGTACTTGAAGTTCATCGTTTCTGAACAGCCCGAGTTTCCCCGGTGCTGTGCTTACCCCTCCTTGTAGCGTTATCCTAGGATGCTGTCCGCCGCTATATAATGCAACTTAGACTTCAATTATGGCCATGTAGATCGACCTGCTGACCTCCACGTTCCTCTCGATGGTAGCTATCGTGTGGTCTGTCGTGTCAATGCTCACGTTTGATCGCACATCGAAATTCCCTTCCACCAGAAGTACGAAGCTCGTCGTCATAGTCACTGCATTAGTGCTTGCAGGCAAGTCCTGATCACATTCATGCAGAAACCTGACGTGACTGACCAGTCATGGCCTTTACCCGCACTAGCTATGCTACTTTTTCTCATTGCCGGTCTCTGCATATATGCGCACTGTAGAAGGCCACCCGGAAATAATGTTCCCACTCACCCACACAGTCGCTCGAGGCTCTTCTGGGTATCTCGCTCTCCGGTGAATTTGAATCACGCAGTCTCGCAGTCACAATTTCATCGACTTGACTCGATGGACCCTCCCAGGAACCAACATCCTCAGAGCTCTCCCCCTCCTTCCGAACATACATCTGCTACTGCCTCACCCTCGGATGAAAGTCAAGAAATTTCTCGGCTGGACACCTTGCAAACCAACGAGGGGATCCCGGGCCATCCAAGTGCTATCGTGGACCCTGCTGATGCGGTGCGTCCATTTCATAATGCACAATTAACGGGGCCCTCATCACCGGCTTGGGCAGACTACCAATCGAAGTCATATTGTCAGCCATGCCGGCGGTACAGCCCCCCCGTGAAGAATCGTCCGGCAAAGTGGCGCTGCTCATAGGAACAATTCAATTAGCATGATGTATTACGGTCCGTACGTACCGAGCGGATGCTTCTTTCCTATGCCAGATACTCGAAGGATCAGTCATGTCCGGAGCCAGGAGCGGAAGATCGCGCATCCGTGGAGTGTAATGGAGCGCGCGGACGAGGCATAGCAATAGGCTTCCTGGTTGTAAAGCTTGCCATGAACAAGCTTCCATCAAATTATCCATCCTTGTCACTCCCGTATCATAATCAATGCTCACTGGTTTTAAACATATCCGTATTGGTAGGGTACACAGGATGCCCCTGAAATTGTCAGACATGTGAGGTTGCAATAGATCAGTGATAAATTTGTGCTGAAGACTGTAATCGAAGAAAGTGCGGCTGCATTGTGGTTGCCTCATGTTCGGCCAGAATGGATGGCTCGGCTCGACGATGATTCGCACGTCTCAGCGCCATGATATTAGGGTTCTGTCTTCGGACCTAAGCGTGGAAGCCATATGACCATGCTCTTTGCCTTCACTCACTCTCTGCCTCGCCTCTCTCGAGTCTTCGTGTCTCCATTGGTCAGACTTTATGTCCTCAACGTACATTATAATCCGACAATGTGTATACTTCTAGCAATCTTCGTGCTCTCAAACTGCCCGATTGATAGATCCAATGGGACTGTCTCGGTGCTTTCTGGGTGACAGCCTTCACAAGGTCACAGCCAAACGCCAAGAGAATGCGATCGCGGAGCCCAAATATTCCTCGCCTTGGACACACAGATCCAGACATTTCACCATATAGGATACAAGTTGCCACTTCGTTCGCCTGTTGTCCTAGGCTTCGTCACGAATGGTGCCTGGATGGCATTTCATTCAATTTCTGTGCGCGCGACGGGATACTAATGAATTGCAATGACACGGAAGCCGTGTGAGGATACAACAACTCCGATACTAACGCAATTTACATATACTCCGTTTCCACTGCACCTACTCCTGCTGTTCTGAAGGCCGTGGCTTTTGCACTAGGTGGGCACAAGAACCTCAACCATGTTGTATTCGGAAATCGAAGATCACTCAAATGATCGCGCAATTGTCAAAATGTGATATTACCCTCGGTCTTTTCGCCGAGAGCAGACCTTCTGACACATAACATCCGTCAAACTTGCCTTCGTTCCCTCCAGTTGGTCAGATTAGGCCAACTAGCTAAGAAGCCCCTCAAGCAAGCCTCTCAGCCAGAGAACCGCTGGTCGCTATTCAAGTACGCTGTCTTCAAGAAGAGGAAGTCCGCATTTATGGCAGCGATGGGGAAAGCGGGACTGGAGCCTGGCGGGAGCTACTTGACTTAGCATTTGCTACTCGTTTGGACGGCTGTCATAATCGGTGGGAGTTTCATGTGATATATCGCCTCTTGGCAGTGGCAGTGACGTTGGGCGAGATGTACATGCTACCCTGAGCCCTATGCTCACGATTTCGGATTGCATCCCATTTCCAGTACGACATGTACTGTGCAGCACTTGAAGAGAAGTGATGCTGTATAATTTCGACGAACTGTTCAGTGGGAGTGACGCGTGATACCCTGAACTAGCTGGATGTATATGTCACCGACCAGGGTGACCGGCCCAGGCGGCCATTTCAGTTTAGTGCCAGCGTCAAGTGACGTGCCGCTACACCCTCCGGGGTGATACAGTGGTTCAGATACCGAGTTCAAAATTCCAGGTGATGCGTGACATCTAGACTCAAAGGCCTGTTCAGAGGTCCCGGTGACATGTGACTGAACGGTTGGTCGAAATGGTACAGTCTGCTAATGCTGATCGAGCTAGATCTCCAAGAATGGCGTAACCTGCTAATGCTCCCTACGTCCAGCGCTGCACTACTCATGGCTGCTGTGTCTTTCGCATTGATCCCGATTCACCGTCCGCTAAAGAGAGAGCTTGTGAGGATTTCCTAGCTCTGTCCTAGCTCCCGAAATGGTCCGACATCACCTTGACTGCGCCTCCGGAGGGCGGTGGCAGCCTGTCACGCGCATGTGTGGCGACTGGCTTTTAAAGCATCAGTACCCCCCTTCCCTCTCACACTGTTCATACCAAGAACTGGGAACCCAACTGCACCATCGTGCGCAGAGAAGCCACAATTCCACTCCATGTTCTTCGCCCTACTCGTGACGGCAATCCTTCAGGTGGAAGCGTTGGTAGTGCTTCGTGAAGCACATGTTGAAGGATCATCCGGGTCTGCGATCGCGAAGAAGACCGTGATCGCGATGGCTTTGGCTATAGGTGAGTACCACATCATCTAGGTTATCGGGGACTTCTACCTTCTGACCACTGAGATCGCAGTCGTTCTTACCTTCGTTGTGTTGGCTGTCTTCGCAGTCGCTCGCCACAGTCCAGCTGTTGATGAGGATGTGGAGGACTATAGGCATCCAACTGGTGCGATAAAACTCAAGACTGCATCCTTCGATAATCTGATTTTACTTACCTAGCTGGCCCCTGGATGGCCCGAGGGGATCTGGACCTGTTCCCGCTGGACAACCGTGTCAGAAGCCATTCCAGCGGCGCGGCGAACCAAGCCGAACCTCTTCCGCTGTACGCCCCGCCGCTTGCCCCCTTACCTCCTGCATATTCTCTTCAAGATACCCTCCACAGGACCCCACGCCCGGTTCTCAACCAGTGATAGCAAGAGTAGTTGGCCTCCACTGTCGCAGCCTTTTGCGCACAGCAAAGGCGAGAAACCGCCTGAAAGTGGCGCGGAAGGCGTCAAAGTGTTCGAAAGCAAAGTACGATGGCATTCTCCTGATGGAACTTTGAGTCGGCGAAATGCTGTGGCTCTGAGTCAGCTAGTGCATTAGTGCATAACTGTAGCATACAACGTAATCCCCTTGAAATTTATGAAATCAATGTAGCCTAACAAGTTCTGCACCGATTGTAACACTCACAAATTGGGTATTGGATGCGCTCCCAAACTCGTCGCGACGGCCCGATCATCCGATGCCTGTCGTCAGACGAGCGCTTGACGATTTCGGGCCGTGTAGCTGCCACTGGAGCTGGTGAAGCTCGCGACGCGTTTTGATCACGTGCAATACCACTCAGCAGCATCATGCTATCAGTTGCCCCTCTTGCGCCACGCATACTTACTCGAATAACACGTCGTCAGTCTCTCCCATTGTTACGAAGTGAAGAACACCGTTTACGGCGGGATTTAATGGACCTATCTCAGCTAGGGAATATTCATCCGAGTCGCATAATGCCGGGCATGATGTCGAAAACGGCGAGCCTTGTCTGCACTGCAGGGCACTGAACAACGTGCGTGGGCGCGATTTGTGACTTCCGGAACAATGTGGTAACAAGGCTTGCGAATAGCTGATCCCTCGGTACGTAATTGCGACCAATGATCCCCCTGGCAATTGTTTTTGTCTGCAGCGCATAGTCGAGGCTGAGTGAAGGCTCTGCACTTGGAGCGTCACTGTCATCCATGGACGCAGTTGCTCGTTCCTTAGCCTCGCATACACTTCAATGGTGGTAACCCGTGTTTCCAAGCTTCAGCTCCCGGCAGATGGCTACGCTCTTGTCTGCCGTCGTCACATTGTACGCTGTGGATATATGTATACGCGGCTCACTACAATCGAAGTCTGCAACTCAGCGACATGGACTGGACGGCCCAAGAGGCCCATTCTGATTTTTTCAATCCTGCGTACCCGACTGGATCGGACGTCGTCTTTCAGCCTGAGGATATTCTGTCTTTACCCCATCATCATACCTCGCCTTCCATCGACCTCCTGTATTGCGGCTGCAGAGCGGGCGATTGCTTTCACTCGTTGTATACGCATCCACTCACCGTTCCGCCGATTCAACGCGCGGGATCTCCGGAGGTTATAGGATGGACTGATCCGCGCGATATGAATCCTTCGCAGTCGAGTTGTTCGTTTACCACTTGGGATGTAGTACCTAAGGACGGTATGCCAACTCCCATGAATATTTTTGCTTGTAATGAACCACTATGCTGTAGTCTCTACACAATACGGCATGCAGGATGAACTCATGCAGCCACTCCCATCCTCAATCGTCGTCCACACGATCAATGATACCAGCGTGGCTCCGATTAGCCACCAAGTGTTTTACGGGAATCAATTTTTTTCCGCAGCCGATGCAGCTATGCTTGACACTAGCACGCTGCGCGCAATGATTGCGGAGTCAGAGCAGTCGTATCTCAGCCCTTTATCAGTTTATCAGCGCAGTCGTCCCTCAGGACATGTGCCGCAGTCACAGCAAGAAGTGTACTCGCCGAACTCACCGACCCGGGCAGACATGTTTCATCTCCCAGCATTGACATCTTCGTCTCATAATGACGCTCCCCCGCTCGCGAGAGACCGGACGTGCATACCCCAGCCGCCGGGCTCCTCTCAGTCGTCATACCAGGGTATCCTCCAATTCACTGCTGGAGCAGCTCACTGGGAGCCTGTGCAGCCGAAGGCGATATCTTCGACCACGGGTTCAACATCCGGTAACTAGTCATACGTTTTGTACCTGCACACGCACTCACCGCTGCTACGCTAGAGTTTCTCTTTTACGAGACTACTGGTGGATTCACTGCCCAGCCACCGTGATGGTTCAATTCTGGGAGGCCCCGTCATTCAGGCACCATTTGGTTGTCCACAGACGCTGGGATACAGTATGTAACGGAGCGAACACGAGTCTTGTGCAATGTACGATCTGCAAGAACTAAGTGTCCCAATCAAGTGCTCGTTGGAAGTGAGACGTAAAGTGTAGAGACATGGTGATACATGGCAGTAATGCTACAATGGAAACGACTGCCCCAATTTGTGAAGCATGCGTCGACGCAGCGGGTTCCTGCGACTTGCGCCCGTGAGTTCGAAGACACATGGTGCAGTGTCAATCACCTAGTTTGAACAAGCTTTGGGAAACCTCCCTGAGGCGCGAGGTCACAATTTCTCAAAAAAGGTAAACATTCCCACTAGCCGACTTGAACGACTGACCTCGTCATTACTGCTACTAGTGACGCGCTCTACCAACTGAGCTAAGCGGGACTTACCCATTTATACACCTTATTTTATATATGACGATGGTAGTGAGCGCGGCTCGCCATCGGATCTCGACGTGTCCTGGCCGGATGCAGGCTGTAACTGTGCTGTAATTGCTGGTCATCGTATTTCTTCCTTGCGGATATGCTACCTGTTTTGGGACTTGTGTCGGGAGCCCTCGCAATTTTCCTGTACAGTTACATCCATAATTTACGAACAGCCAACAAGACCCGTCGCGCAGCACTTCTCAAAGAGCTCGGAATCTCGCATGCGGGCACGACGATAGTTGGGTTCTTCCATCCATACTGGTCAGTCGTGAGTGCTCCAGCAGCATTCACTGCAGGCCAGCTCATGGAACGTTGAAGCAATGCAGGAGGCGGCGGAGAACGCGTGCTATGGACAGCAGTTAGCATCCTGCAGCGCACTGAGCCGGATCTCGTGAGTGTCGTCTACAGTGGGGATGTAGACGCTACGACAGATGAGATCATTGCGAAAGTGAAGGTGTGTGTTATGCATCTAACCCTTGAGTCGCTGTATGACGTGAAGCTTGGTAGGCGCGATTTGACATCGAGCTCTCCCCACATACCCTCCACTTCGTCTTCCTGGACTCCCGCCACCTTGTCGAAGACTCGACATGGAAACGATTCACGCTCCTCGGACAGAGCCTTGGCTCTATGTATCTCGCCTGGGAAGCTATGTCTAAGCTCATTCCTGACCTCTACATCGGTGTGTTCCCCGCCTCCTCCGGACGACTTCTGCTGACGGCCCAACGCAGATACCATGGGATACGCGTTTACATTCCACGTCGTGTCATGGCTGGGCGGCATCCCCATTGGCGCGTACGTGCACTACCCGACCATCAGCACGAACATGCTCGAGCGGGTCAAGACACGCAAGAAGTGGCACACTAACTCGGACGTAATCTCATCATCCAACGTTCTAAGCAAGGGGAAACTCTTGTATGCGTGCTCAACGCTAATATGTAGCAAGGTACACTGACATACTTCCCATTCCCCAGATACTACCGCCTCTTCATGTACTACTACGCGCACTCCCTTCGTCAAGCACGGTTCATTATGGTCAACTCCTCCTGGACCAGGAACCACATCGACGCTATCCTGCAACACGCCGACCCGCTCCTCGACGCCCTCCACTTCCTCCCACCCCTCATCTTCATCAAGGCCTTGCTCCAGCGCTCCAACCCCTCGCCGAAATCCGCGCGGGTCGTGTACCCGTCCTGCGACACCCGGGAGATGGCGAAGCTCCCTTTGGAGGGGCGCGAGCGCGTTATCCTCAGCGTCGCGCAGTTCCGGTATGCACTAGTTCTGTGTTCTGCGGACTTCGCTGACACGCATATAGACCGGAGAAGGACCATCCGGCGCAGCTGCATGCGTTCCACAAGCTGCTAGAGTCACATCCGGAGTACCGCACACCAGAGAAGCGCGTCCGGCTCGTGCTTCTTGGAGGGAGCCGCAACGCCGACGACGCGACGCGGGTCGAGGGGCTGAAGGCGCTCGCGAAGGAGCTAGACATCGAGGTACGCCGTCCTGCACGAGTTTCCTCTTGGTGTGGATGACGAGTCCGAGCAGGACCACGTGCAATTTGTGGTCAATGCGTCGTACCCCGAGATGCTCGAGTGGCTCTCCAAAGCGAGTATCGGCCTCAGCACAATGGTGGATGAACACTTCGGCATCAACGTGGTGGAGTTCATGGTGCGTCCTGCGACTGGTTCTTCTGCATATATCTGAGCCTTATTGTTATAGGCCGCTGGTGCCATTCCGGTGGCGCACGCGTCCGGTGGACCGCTGCTTGACATCGTGGTACCATTCGAGGGAGAACCGACGGGTTCGTCCGCGGTCCCGCCATCGCTGGCTCATTCCTTGTCTGACACTTGCTGCTCACAGGTTACCATGCAACGTCTCCAGAGACGTTCGCTGAGGCGTTGCGCACGGTCCTCACGCTCTCCCTTCAGGCAGAGCTCGCGATGCGTTCGCGTGCTCGCAAATGGGCCGTGCAGCGGTTCTCTGAGGACGAGTTCGAAAAGGGATGGACCGCAAGCGGGTGGCGGTCATGGTTGCCCAGGAACCTGTAAGCACCCCGTTGTATATACCATATGGCACCTTCTCCCGCTGTCTCCGCTACGTACCGATCAGCATTCGATAAGGTATGGAGCATCTCGCTACGGCGTTCAAACCGTTCCCCGGCTCACCATCTGCACACGCTACCCCAGATAAGCGAAGGACTCGAGATCCAGATTGAGTTACACTACGCTTGGGACAATCGATTGTAGGACAATATTATGAAGATCTATCTAATCCTGACTATGGCGAGCATGGCAGCTCAGTCTACACGCGCAAGCTCACTCCATCCGCGCCAAAACCTCCTGTCCCTTGCCCTGGATTTCACTCACAGACCTGTAACCCGACAGACCCAACGTGATCTCAAAGTCAGCAAGCAGACTCTGCACAACGTTTTCAACGCCCGCTTGGCCCGCGACAGCCAACCCATACATGTACGGCCGCGCATCTGTACAAGCATCCCCACGTCAGTTCGATATTGGGATTCTCGGCAAGGTGTCGGGTAACTTACACAACACAGCCTGCGCGCCGAGGGCGAGCGCCTTGAAGATGTCGCTGCCGGTGCGGATGCCAGAGTCGAAGAGTACGGTCAGCTGGCCGCTTGCCTGCGCCTCCCTGACTTTCGGGCTCTTGCAGATCTGCTCCAGGGCGTACAGCGACGCGATCGCACCATCCACCTGCCGACCGCCTGCATCACTGTGAACATCGGCCTTCTCTCAAAATAGTCTTAGCGACATACCATGATTCGACACGACAATGCCATTGATTCCGTAGTCGACCGCAAGCTCGGCGTCCTACCAGGCGCCGGTCAGCGGATGATCACCGGGCAGGGCAAGCGCCTACCTGGACATTCTGGATGCCCTTCAGCACGATCTCGCCGTCCCAGTTGTCCTGGATGAACTTGAGGTCCTCCCACGTCCGGAACGTCCCAGACGTCACTTGGCCGATCCACTGCTCGCCGAGCTGCGAGCGGAGCTTCGCCGTCTTGTCGCCCGCCGTGATGAGCCTGTCGATCTTCTCTGGGTCGTACGGGAACTCCGGCACGTCGTCATGTGCGAGCGGTGCGAGGTTGTGCAGGCCCATGAAGACCGGGTCCGTGAAGCCGATTTGCGCGCCGACGCCGTGGAAGAACGGCAGATACGCCGTGTCGATGTCGTGCGGCCGCCACCCGAGCGACATCGTGTCGAGCGTGATCACGAGTGTGCTGAACCCGCTCGCCTTGGCGCGCGACAGGATCGAGAGCGTCACCTCCGGCGTGCGCGGCCTGCGCGGAAATGAGGTCTTCAGGGACGCGAAGCACGAAATTGGGTGTGTGCTTACCAGTAGAGCTGATACCAGCGAGGACCGGACCCGGATGCCTTTCCTACTGCCTCGATGCTGCGCGTCGACGCCGTGCTCATGATGAAGGGAACCCCGAGCTTTGCCGCGGCCGCCGCGGAAGCAAGCTCAGCATCGCCATGGACGATTCCCTGAACTCCAATGGGGGCCAGGAGCACCGGAGAGGCATACTTCACGCCGAAGATGGTAGTCTGCGGGTGCGATATTCTTAGTGGGTGCACGGGCCTGCGCGCGACCGGCTCACCTCGATGCTTCGGTCTGTGACATCCCGCAGCATGCGGGGAATGATCCCCCACTTCTCGAACTGCCTCCGGTTGGCCGCGTTGGTTGAGCATGTGCCCGCGCTGCCGAAGACATAGTAGAACGCATCTGCGGCCAGGCGTCAGCATGGGTCGCGTCGCTAGGAGCAAATTCAAAATCAACCTCGCCGATCTTGCAGCTTTTCGCGCGCTGCCTGCTCCAGCTTGTCGACTTCGACGGTGCCGACAACTGGGCGTTGCCGGCCCTGGAACGCGTCGCGCATGACCTTGGACCATTTCGAAGAGGGGGAGACGAGGCCGTTGGACATGATGGTGTCTTGGGATGAAGTCTGAAGGCGTGAGACGGGACGGAAGGGCGGATTGGCAGGACGCTTACTTCCAAGCCTCGCTTTAAAGTACTTCGGCTCCTGCTGCTACCAGACTCGCGGCGCTGAGTATGTTTACCTGCAGGGTTCGGGCTCACACCATTGGCATGACGAAATTCTCCTTATGCTGCCCAGACATGGGATCCCTCCGATACCGATGCGGTATACGGTTCGCTGTGGGCCTGTGACGTCCAGCCGGTACATCGGCAGCTGCAGGACGCTTTGGGCGGCAGTATCAGATATGCGTCCAATGGAGTTTAGGGTGGAGAAATTTGCGGCGTGGCTTGCTTAGCTGGGACTAGTTTCTGCATGTCAATGTCTCGTTCAATGGCCGGCGTGCTGCCGGCCTCATTCCCGAGGTCACAAAGCGGCCTGTTGGCTCGATTGGGCAGTTGAAGAACTTATTCGATTCTCAGTGGAAGCCACGATGTAGGCTGTAATTTGTAGTGCCTTGACTGTCGAGGACATTTGACCCTGACATCAATTTCTTCCGCGCCCCATCTTGCTCTGGCTTCCGGCACATTCACTGCGGAGCACGAGCTGATCGCAGACGAGAAGACTTGTCCGGACAACAGCCCGAGATAATCCATAGCGTGCGACTGGCGCATGTCTGGTGCAGATTGTGACTATTACGGACATTGCGATAAGGGTATCCGGTCTTCAAGAGCAGGTCAGCGGACTGATGATGTGATTGCGAACCTTGCGGCTCGCTTCGAGACTCCCGGACGGGGAGGCCTAGAATGAAACCCGTTAAAGGTGACTGGCCAACTACCGGGAGAAGAATCGGCAAAAATTCAGGCTGACAAGCGGAGAGGCAGTACGGAGGACGAATAGAACATGAGAGCTTGCGAACACACTCGCGGAGACGGCTCTATGCGCCCGCCCGGAAGCGCTGCGAACTACGCCACGGCACCGGTCATCATCGGTATCGTTATATGCATTCTGCCTCCGCCTGAGCAATCAACAGTCGGTAATCTATCCTGCGCCCTGGAAGCTCTTTATATTGCCTCGAAGTAACTAGTCCCCAAAACCACCGCTTCACCACGCAGATGTCCTTTATGGACCTCGCGCTCTGTGTGCTGTGCATTGATAGAGAACGCGACGGAGAGCCGATGCTGCAAGTCAGCTACTGCAATTCGAACACTTAGACTCTAGGTCGATGGTGCACCCGAACCGCCCGCGACGACATCGAAGCCCGGATCGCAGGGACTGCAAGCATCAGCCGTCTCCGCCGGACCGGGACGAACGGCAAGGGGGCAACGGAGCGCTTCAAGGGATAATCTGCAGCCTCGAACCGGCGTCCAAACGCTTATTTGAGATGTCCTTTTTGCTCCCGGTGACGATCGTGCTGAGCTGTCCAACGAGCACAGCATACTCTACGATATCATTCCCGTATACGGCATAGCAGGCAGTTCATGGAGAAGAACGGGGTGGTTACGCAGCGAACTGGAGAGTACACACGAGGGAGAGCGTGCGGCTCTCGCATTGCAGCTGCTTTCTTCATTTTGCGATGGCACGCAAGAGACAGAACATGGCTCGTGCATCTCATAGAAATATGACTTGCTGCAGGAAATAGTACACGGGAACATGAGCGATATCATAGGCACTGGGGAGATACAGATAGATGACCGCATGTGCATTCGCGT
This sequence comes from Obba rivulosa, assembly GCA_001687445.1. NCBI lineage: Eukaryota > Fungi > Basidiomycota > Agaricomycetes > Polyporales > Gelatoporiaceae > Obba > Obba rivulosa. Next base: position 33,638 of record KV722489.1, read on the forward strand.
ACCTGCTACATGAAGTCTTCTTCCATCTCTCTGACGGACTTCTTCGGCCGGAAATCCTCCTCGTCATCCTCCGCATCTGGCGAGAAGAGTGCGTCGTATGACCGTGCCGCTTTCTCTGCCTCGCGTTGCTTCGCCAGCTCCGCGTCAGCCTTTTTCTGTGATAAATGGAAGAGATTCAGCGCATGGCTATGGCGTCAGGTGGACTAAAGTAGAGCACCTTAGCGGCGGCGGCTGCCCGTCGGACCGCGCTTTCCTTCTTGATGCGGTCGATGCGCTCTTGTTCGTGGTCTACTTCTTTGACGACCTTCGTCTTGTTAAGCCTGTTCACAATCGCGTTTTCGCGCTTGGCAACATGGACTGGGTAACGCGCCTAAGTGGTAGACATATCAAAAATGGAGCTGCAACTTACTTCGCTTAACCTGCAAAGCACCCGTCAGGACGACAGACTAAGAGAAAGCTGGGCTTCACAATGCACTCACGCGCTTATCGCTGTGGAAGGAAACTTGCCCGACCGCCATATCTCCGGTTTTCTATAACAGCAAATGTTCGAGCAACATTCATATGGTCGGCGACTATGACCTGCCTTCAAATTGTCCCCAGGAGTGTATATGATTGTCAAGTTGTCTTTCTTGTTACCTGAGCATCTGATTGTGTCAATTCAAGCTATAACGCCGGAATATCGACACCGCATACCTTCGATGGAGTTTGCTTTTACCAATTGCGCACAGTCAACCAGAAGAGCCTCTGGTATAGCATCCCATGACATCTCCTCGGGCATCCTGAGATACACATGGGCTGAGGAGAGCTTATCGACGTGGAACCAGACGTCCTGCGGCCAGGCATATTTGATGAGGTCTTCATCTGTGGGTGCACGCTATGTTTTGAGAATTCGGCACATCTTCGGCCGGTCGACTAGTGGTGAGACTCACTTTCGACTTTGTCCTTCCCCATATAAATTGTCACAGGTGGGTCCACGGCTAGCCTAACAGTCAGTCCCACCGAGTATTTTCGCAGATCAACGCAACTAATTGCTGACCGGTAGATGTAAAGAAAAGCACCATCGTGTCGGTTTTTGGAAGTTGCTTGAAGATACAACGGTTTCCCGAAGAGAGCTGTCCTAGGGCTGATGAGGCTGGTGGCGGGAAGTGCAACTGTTGCAGAACATAACAAGCGCCTACTTGTCGGGCCGGTAGTGCCCATGAACCCTGTGGCTGATCGGTGGCCACGGTGGCGGACCCAACACTCGACCAGGTGACAGTAATTCGCCTCGTGGAAACAGCATGGGCGGAACTGCATAGACCCATCAGTTCAAAAAAGGAGCATAGACATTAGCGGCCGGTCCACGGTAGTACATTAACGACAGACGGCTGTCCCCAGTCCAAACCATACAAGGCTTTCGGCGAGCATGAAAGCACCTATTGCAGACGCAGATATCCGAACTCGAGCTGAATTACATACTATATAACAGATCCCTACGCCGAAGTGCCGCACCGAGCCAGACGCAAGTACGAGTCGGTCCACGAATGTGGAGGTATGACATGCAACAATACGGTATAACCCACCCCGGCTAAATACCGAAAGACTGTGTAAACACTGCCATGGGGCCCGGTCAGCTTTCGCTCAGCCGGCCAGAGCCCACATCAAGGTCCGACTCAGGTGCGTCCACATCAGTGTCAACCCAGCCGTCCCCGTCGCTGGCCACATCAGAAGCAGCCCTGGCACGAGAGCACCCGAGAGCCAGCTCGTTCGCGCTGGTCAGTCTCAACGGCGACAGCGGCGGCCTTCCAACAGCCCGCATCCTCTCCTTGCCCTTCCCCTTCGGCGTAGCGTACTCCTTCTGCACCGTCCCCGCGCCAAAAAAGTCGTCAGCGTCCTCGAAGGCGAATCCGCCGCCCTCGGAGCCACGACGCGGCCCCACCACATCGCCGCCCAAGTTGACCACGTTCTCGTCCTGCTCGAGCCGGCCCATCGTCGGGAGGACTCCCGTGCTCTTCACCTCGTGCAGGTGCGCCGTGCGTGCCCAGCGCTTGGTCGACTTTGGCACCGCGCCGAGGCCCGGCGCCGCGCTGCCCGAGCTCGCGCGCTGGATCTGCGGGCGGGACAGGGATCGCGTGGGGGAGTGGAGGCTCCCGCTCGTCGCAGCCCGGCTGTAGATGTTGAAGTGCCGAGATGTCGGTGTTAGCCGCAAGGCCGAAGGGGTGCGCGGCCGCACGAGAGACTTGCGGGGTGCGCTGCTCAGTTGCGACGGTTTGCTGCGGACGTGCCTGGAATCGGAATGTGGAGGAGGGAGCTCGAAGGGGTCTACGAGTGGCAGCATCAGTATTGCTTGGTCTTTGGGTCGAGTTCCTCGACTTACGCAGTGTCTGACTCAGGTCGACCTTGTCGTTAAATTGTTCTCTGGGCTGAGGTGTTGGACTGCGGCTCCTGAACTTGTTCACCCATTCGCCACTGAAGCTCAGAGTCCGCCTTCCCCAATCTCGCATGGCTGATGGTTTGGACAGGCGTGCATGGATGGGCTCGCCTCTCGAGCCCCGGGTCATGACCATGAATACAATCACCGCGAGTAGTAGACAGAGCTGGGCTATGCCTAGACGCTTTTCCAAGATGACCTACAAAACGTGTCAGAGTATCGCAGCACGGAAGAACAATGTACTGACTTCGTCTGTCAAGCGATTGATCTTCAAAAGGAGCTCCGAGTGTTCATGCTCAAGCCGCCTCCGTTGCTTGTCGAACTCGACAATGGAGCGCCGGTACATCTGCGCCTGCGCCTTGCCCTATGACAAATAGAATCAGCCATGTCTCCATCCGCGGCTTCAGCAACTCACAATTCCATCGAGGCGTCCGACATCTTCGCCAAGGCGCCTCAGCACCTCCCGCACACCCGCTGTCTGCTCCTCTACATATCGGGCGTACAACGTGGTGTTGGCTTCCAGTGCCGTGAGCCGGTTCATGATCGTGCGGTAAATGGACTCTCCGCCCGTAGTGACTGGAGGAGCTGGTGGAGCAAGGGGTACAGAAGGAAGTGTGGCTGACCCGGGGGGAATTGTGGTGTGTGCTTGTGAGGAGCGTGTCGCTTGATCGGAATGAGATATGCTCGAGCTGAAATCTGCAGAAGATGAGTTGGCCGAGGAATGAGGGGGGGATTCTGGAGATGGTGAAGATAATGATACAGAATGTGATGATGTGGCGGAAGTAATATACACTGAATCCATAGTGTGTTCTAGCGATGTATCGTGGGTCGTTTCATGCTGTGTAAGGTCGTGATCCTGAGTGGTTGTCGCGGTACTGCGACCTTTTTCGGCGGTAGATGTCGAATATTCTGCTGTCGCCCGGCGTTCGACCGACTGTGTAAGTGCCGTTGTCTCCGGGCTCGACTGGCTCTCGGAAGGAGTAATGGACGACTCTGTTGAAGAGGTGAGGTTTGTGCTGGCCATGGCAGAAGCAGGGGATGCTATTGTGCTCGAAATGGTGTCCGTTACCACGGACACATTGTCCTTTGTCTCTATATCTGAGACTTCCCGGGATTCAATGGCGGGGATGTGGACGACCTGAGGGGACTCAACGGAGACCTCTGACAGCACACTGACTTCCTCCACAGCGCGACGCGCCTGGCTCTCCCGCTCCCACATTTCCCACTTCCACTCTTCGAGATGGGTGAGACCGTAGACCCGAAGCAGGGATACCGGACAGTAATACTCGTTGCCATAGTGTGAATGGAAGTCGATGCGGATGAACCGGTAGAAGTCGCGCAAAGACGTTGGTAGATGGAAAGACTGAGCACACAATATTTCAGTTCACGGGCACGTACCAAGAATCGTCCTCATGGAGCATACCTGCACACCCCGGACATTCTGGGCACGATATGTACCCGCCACGGCCCACCCCTCGGTGTCGACCGTATACGTCTTCGCGACGCTGACCGTAAAATCCTTGAACACGCCGCTAAAGAACTCAAAGTTCGCGAGCTGGACCGTGTCGATCCTGATGTCCTCGCACAGCTCCACGACGACAAACTGGTTCTTCTCCGCACACGGGCTGAGCATGTACTTGTCCTTCTTCGACGCGAGGATCGCCGCGGGCGACTTCGCCGAGCGATGCGCGGTGTGCACACGCGCCGAGCAGTCCAGCGACGCGTAGTTGAACCGGTCCACCGTCGGGATACGGAAGTGCGGCGCGAGGCGGGTGGCGTCCTCAGGCTCCGGCAACGCACCGTCCTGCAGCATGCCCTGCGGGCTCGGTGTCGCAGCGTCTGCGCCCGGGGGCTCCGACACGGGGTCAGAGGCCGCGCTGCCCCCGGGCTTCTGCCCACCTGTCGGGGGCAGGTGCGTCACTGGGGCCTGCTGCGTCTGCCTCGCAGACGCCTCTGCGAACCGCTTGGCCTTCCAGTCCTCGAAGGAGAGCAGGAGCTCCTCGTCCGTCGCGGGCTCGAGCGGGGTGAGGGGGCGCAGGCAGCATATTGGCGGCTCGGGCTGCTTCGGTATGAGGGCGGCGATCTCGCGGAAGGGGTCGTTGGGCGAGGACGGGGCAGAGAAGACGGGGGAGGCAAAGACGAGTGCTAGCAGGGAGGCAGGGAGGAATGACAACATGACAGGACGCCGAGGCTGCTGCGCTGGATGTCGTTACGCGCCACTCGCTTTCTACGCCGAATGCAGGCTGTTAAATGAGCATGCAAAGCCTCGGAAGTGAAGACGCAGCGAGGCTGGTCATGGAGGTGGGAGGTTGTACGTGGCAGTGACTCGGAGCAGGATGCTTTCCAGCTCGTTCCGACGCCACGACAGTAGAGCGCATTCGCCAGGCACGACACTAAATATAAGCAGGGGACATTCTTATAAGGGCATCGTCTGCGTAAGTACCAGCAGACATCCAGGAGACGCATTTCAAGCTATTGTTTGCTTTGAAAACACAAAATGGTATTATGTGTATGTACCAGCAGCACACAACACAATGCAGAGGGAATAGGGGAGTGATGGGTTCCGTTACGATCATTCATGAAGTGGCTACACGGAATGTCCATTCCACCCCATCGTGAGCACTTTCCGTGTTGCACACTTTCCCCTCTTTCTATATCTAAGCAGAGCACTGTATCAAGTTCCAGAGTCAGCATGTGGACAACAGGAGAGCGAGCGAGTGACGTACGACACCGGTCATGTCTGATGCTTTCGAGTTCATAATAAGCGCAACGATGAGGCCTAAAGTAGATGCGTCAGCTGAGCTCATGGGAAATCTGGGACGCTTCCCTACCGTACAAGCCCAGGACTTCGGCGAAAATCAAAATCAGGATCTAGTGGGAAAGAGATTGAGCGTTGGCCGCGAGCTGCTCACAAATCAAGCAAACATACCATGCCGACGAAGAGCCTTGGCTGCTGCGCAGTACCGCGGACACCAGCATCACCGACAATACCGATCGCAAAGCCTGCCGCGAGACCAGCAAGACCGACCGAGAGACCAGCACCCAACTGGACGAAACCCTGGAATAATGACATGGTCATGGCGACTGTGTAAGTAGGGTATCAGCAACAACGCAGTGCATCAAACAGCGAGTGAGACTGACGTTGCCCAGAGATGAGCACTGAGACGACGAGGCCGTAGATCTAATACCACGGGTCAGAACACTCCTTGGAGTCAACATGCTAAATTCTCGACGCACTGCAATGATACCAGCCATAATGACCGGGATGACACACTTCATCATCAGGTCCGGCCGGAGGACGGACATGGCGGAAATGCCGACTCCTGACTTTGCCGTTCCATAACTATCCGCGGCAGTCAGTGGTGGTCGACTCCAACATTTCCTCGCACCAACCTTGCACCAATGCCTGATAGCGGCGTAACGATATGAGCAGGCTGTGAGAAGCAGCAAGGTCGCGCACTCACAAGTAAAGACAATCGCGCTGGTGCAACCCTGCGGAATCAAACTGGTCAAGAGTCACCGAATGCGTCGCGGTGCGCGGCCGCTCACCATGGCGCCAAAGAAGGGGGCATATACGGGGCAGAGGTCAGACATGTCGGGCAGCTGGTTGTGCTACGAATGGGCAAGACGGAGAGGTAGGGCTGCGCGACGAGGAGGACGGCGTACGCCCCGCACAGTCACGCTCACGCGTCAACCAGGCCCCCGGAACGACCCGCATCTCCGCGCCGATGTTCACACTCCGCTCCTTCGCGCCACAGCCGTGTCGATGGCGGACGCGGGCGACGGGGAGCAGCCATGCCCGCCATGCTGGAATCTTCCTGCAGGCACCTTGTACAATGAGACACCTTGTACAATGCATTCCGAATTAAACGAGGATGTCGTGTCATGCGATGTCTGACCAGCTTGCTTCACCGACGCGCCTCCCCAGACTGGGGGGTGTCACGCCTCGTCCGCAGCCAATGGCGGGCGATATCTCTCCCTGGCCGAGGGGGCCTTTACAGCTGCGATTCGCCAGAAATTCCGTATTCAGGGCACACGAGACACCGCAGAACAGCGACGGCAAGAAATGCGACACGCTCGTTTGGCAGACGGAAGGGTGCACGTGACGCGGCTGATTATCACTTGACTAAGGGCTCGTCGTGACTGCTCGCTCGGCCGGTATAAGTTCTTCGCACTTGCTCTCTTTCGCCACGCTGTCTTCCTCGCGCATCCGTGCTCTTTACAGAACGATACCCATAGCTGCTGCTTTCTCGACTTCCACCTCCTACCAAATCCCCGCTCTACCAAGAATGGCACCACTCACGAACGGCGCGAACGGCGAGGTCCAAAAGACCGGCCAGAAGAGCTCCAAGATGCACTCGAAAGTGGTATGTGGCATCTCGATCGCATCGCCATCAACAGTTCTTACCATGGTTGTTGTACAGGTCATCATTGGCTCGGGACCTGCAGGACACACCGCCGCCATCTACCTTGCTCGTGCAAATCTGAACCCTGTCCTCTTCGAGGGTTTCATGGCAAATGGTTTCGCTGCCGGCGGACAGCTGACCACGACCACCGAGAGTGCGTCTCCTTTTTTCTGAGGTCGATCCGGGATTGCTCACAACTGCTGCAGTTGAGAACTTCCCCGGCTTCCCCTCCGGCATCCTTGGCCCCGAGCTCATGGACCGATTCCGCGCGCAATCGCTGCGGTTCGGCACGAGCATCGTCACCGAGACGGTCTCGAAGGTCGACCTGTCCCAGCGACCATTCCGGTACTGGCGCGAGGGCCTCGAGTCGGAGGAGCCCGAGACTGCGGATACCCTGATCATCGCAACGGGTGCGAGCGCGAAGCGGCTGGGCCTCCAGGGCGAGGAGGCGTACTGGCAAAGCGGCATCTCCGCGTGCGCCGTGTGCGACGGTGCGGTCCCCATCTTCAGGTGCGCGGCCCCATGATTCCCCGCGAAGTACTGTGCTTACGCACGGCCGATAGGAACAAGCCGCTTGCTGTGATTGGCGGCGGCGACTCTGCGGCGGAGGAAGCGACCTGTGAGGTCCCCTTTGTCTTCGAAATGCTCACGTGCACTCATCCCCGTTGCCCCATCCAGACCTGACCAAGTACGGTTCGCACGTCTACGTGCTCGTGCGACGCGGCGAGCTGCGCGCGTCCAAGATCATGGCGAAGCGGCTCATGAACCACCCCAAGGTCACCATCCTCTGGAACACCGTCGCGGTCGAGTGCCAGGGCGACGGCGACCTGCTCAACAACCTCCGCATCAAGAACACGCTCACGGGCGAAGAGCAGGACCTCCAGGTCAACGGTCTCTTCTACGCCGTCGGCCACGAGCCCGCGACCGGCCTCGTCCGCGGCCAGCTCCAGACGGACCCTGACGGGTATATCATCACCGTCCCTGGTACTACCCAGACGAGCGTCAAGGGCGTCTTCGCCGCGGGCGATGTCCAGGATAAGAGGTACCGCCAAGCCATTACCAGTGCAGGCAGCGGCTGCATGGCCGCACTGGAGGCGGAACGTCTGATTGCTGAGGAGGAAGAGGGTATCGAGGATTAAGCGGTCGCGCATTTGTGAGGTCATGTATAGATGTATTCCATTACCACCGATTGCTTGCCTAGACACTCATACGCTATAGTCTCCGTACGCACTGCGAAATCAACAATATCATAAAAGACTATATACCGTTGGGATCGATGCTTATTATATCTGCTTCCGCGCCCAGGGGTCGAGACCGAGCCCGGTCAGTTGCGATGTCCACAACGACGCACGCTCTAGTGAATTTCCTCCCGCGACGATTGCGCGGGGATCTACCTTCTCCGTTCCACGGCAGTCGCTCGAGGACGCTCTGGACAGCTCAGGCCTCCTCACAGGGCGCACGGGCGCATACGGGCCCATGATCTTCTCCGCGTCTGCACGCACGTCCGCGCCACTGAGCCTGTACCGCTTCGGCATGAGCCCCTTCCCGAACGTGCGCGTGACGTGGTTCGCGCACAGGAGCGCCACGAGGATGTTGAGAACGTGCAGCGGGACGAGCGCAAACGCGGCCGTCCAGACCGCGCCGAGGCTCTGCTTCTCGAAGCAGTACAGCCGCCCCTTGCACCCCAGGAGCGGCGTGCGCGCGTAGCACTGCTTGCTCGGCGCCGCGTCGTGCAGCGCGTCGTAGAAGCCGCAGCAGCGCAGCGAGTCCTGGATCACTAGCCGGTCCGGCAGCGTGTACCACTCGCTCCACGCGAGGTTCAGCTTGCGGTCGAGCGCGAATGTGGAGCGCTTATACGCGACGTAGCCGATGACGACGATCGCGAGGCCCGCGGGCCATAGCAATAACGCGTATACGGCGAGGAGTGGTCGTGAATTGAGGATGGTGCCGCTGAGGCCGACGAGGAAGGTGAGCAGGAGCATGGACGAGGCCAAAGTGATAAGGACCAGGATGTCGATGTCTGCGACGTTCATGACGTCGGCTTGGGGCCAGGCTATACGAGTCGCATTATAGTATATCAGTGGACGGTTATGTGTGGAGCAGGATTTGGGTCTCACTTTGGAACCATGTCAGGACTGAGAACACAAGCCCGGCGATACCGTACACAAAAATGGTGCTGACAGACAGGATCAAGCACCACTTGTGTATTGTCCAGCGGTCGATACGGTCCAAACCGAGTCCTTCGCCCTCTTCAAGCATCGTCGAAGCAAATGCCGCCCGCTGCCTCGTGCGCTGCGGTGCACTCCTCAAGTTCCGCAAGGTCCGCAATCGTGGAAACTTGTGTGTAAACTTGTCGGTGGTGCTGAAGGACGGCAGAAGAACAGGGCGGCGCAGGGCATTGGAAGTAACTGTGTACGCGCTTGTGTTCCTCTGAGCAACCACCGGACGTTGCAGGGACATTGTGGGTTCCTCTGGACTTTCAATGATGGTAGACAACGGCGCTTCAGGTTCGCAGGCGGCGTAGTAAGGGAGAGGCATGTCTGTTCCGCCTTGAGAGAAATTCGGAGTCGGCAGCTCGGGAGAATGTAAATCTGGCGCATTGGCCGAGGGCACCGAGCCCGGGGAAGAACTTTCAGGTGGTGGATCAGAAAGAGTGGCGAAGTGTAACTTCTCGTCTTGAAGTCGGCCATCGTCCAAGTCGTCTTCTACGCTCCCTGCTACGATATCGACTGACGATCCATCTTCGACGCTTCCTCCAAGTTCCCGTTCACATAATTCTGGCGTTACAGCCAGGTTCGGAGATGCCCTGCATGACGTCGCGAGCAAGACCCTGGGCTCCGAGCTGAGCGATCGAAGGACACTGGCGTCTTGGGCGAGAGAGCGATGCTGTCCGAGATGGCCATCTGATACTGCCCTTTGTCCATGGAACGGCGCGTTGAGCGTATCGACGTCCAGATAGGGGCTATATCCTCCAGATCGCCGACGGATTGCCGAGTGATTTGAAAGTGGCAGCAAAGACGACGGAAGACGGCGCTCCATATCAAATGTGGCGGAACGCCTCGAGTTCTTCGGGTGAGTGTAAGTCGGTACAAATGATACTGGCAATGGCAGCCACCGCTGGTCTCAATACAGATCTTTTAGGAAGAAAAATCAGTCAAGATTGAAACGACGAGTTAAGCTCACTGCAATGAAACATCACAACGCCGGCGACATGCGATCAGAAAATCAAGCTATCTTGTATGAATTACGTCCAATTGTTCAGTACACAACATAGTAAGAGTTCGCGAATAGGTCCAAACGAGACACAGGTGAGTAATAGAGTAAATCGTTGCATGCAAGAAGGTATGTATCGCACAAAGACAATGTCACAGTCCGTCCCGCTGTCCGAGTGCAGAATAAGGACCGTAAAGGTGATGAAGGACATAAAGAAGATGTATGCGCTACCGGAACGTCATACGGAGTTGAGAGGCAGCTCAATCGGGCATGGCGCATCATTAACAGTGGTTGACGTGCTGTGCGAGCCGATCAGGCCCAGAATATCCATTGACAAGATGAGCCGGAATTGGATAGCTGTGAGGGAAAGTCAGCGCACACTTATACAGTGTCGACCAGGCTCTAGAGCACGTACGTGGCCGTGATCCAGAGGCATAGTTCGCTTTATTCCGGCAAGCATTGTACCAATTCACCCCTACGAACATAGAGATTTAGTGAGAGTCCGATGCGAAGTGATCGCACATACAAGTTTGGTCGGAATCATTCGAACCGACGTAGGAGAAGTTGAGAGGTATGTTGACGAGCGGGAACCCTTTTGCTGGAAGATTCAGGTGACCACTGTTGCCAATAGCAACCTGCCTAGAGGTCTGAAGATCGAACACAGAGGCTTGAATATTCTTGATGTCAACAGGGAGGTAGCTGGAGGTGGTATCGGCTTGCAGCGCTGCTGTGGCAGGGAAGCTGAAGTTCGCAGGGAAGCGGTTGAACTCCACGGGGATGGATGCGTTGAAGGAACCTGTCGCGCTGACAAGGGGAGTTTCGCTGTTGAGTTCGAAAGAAGGAACTCTTGGGATAACGAATGCAAGCGTGATCCCGAGACTGGGAAGTTGTCAAGCGATATCCCGCATATAGATAGGCCTGGAGACTTACACCACACAGAGGATGAATACGAACCATACGGTGAACTTCCTGGTGAAGTATCGACCACACATTCCCCGTTCCCCTCGCTTCCACTCTTTCCATTTGCGGGCTCGTGCCTCCCGCGCAGCCTCTTTCCGATCCTTCTTCATCTCGCCATACAGCTCTTCCTTCCTCCACTCGGAGCCGAGAGCGGGTACAGTAACCATCTCTACGTTGCCGCCTTCCTCGGCTTTCAGGACAGGTGTCGGCGAGGGTACTTGACGATAGCTATTTTGGGATATCAGTGCATCGTACCACGGAGTACAGATAACATCATACCCCGAGTCAGAGCGGCCAAAGGCAGCAGAATACCGCGGCCCTGCGTTGTTGAAGTCCGCGTAGACATCCCAGACCTCGTCGGGCTTGGCAGGAATGTTCTCTTCGTCATGACCTCCCTTCAGCGGTTCTTCTCTACCAGTATTGAAGAAAGAGGTGCGGTTGTAGCCTGCAGATGAAGCTCCCCTATGAGCGTCTGCGCTCGTCCTGGGGACACGGCCGGTATCGTAGAACGAGTCTACGCGCCCACGTTCGGGTCCACCGCGCAGGCCAACGGGCGGGGAGGTGAAGTCGGCGTTCAACGCATCGAGCGAGTTCTTGCGGCCGCCATAGAATGAGGAGACAGCTGATCTGCGATCATAGTCCATGTCGGACGTAGCTCCAGACGACTCAGGACGGTGAGCTAGAGAGCGAGCAGCGACCACGGACGATGCTAGCGACGAGCACGAGGGTGAGAACGGCGATGGCTGAGCGCGTCTGAGGTTCATTCGGAGTCCAAGCCTGTGGCTGGACCCGCCTCCATCCAACCGGCAGCCACCCGTCGGCTGCAAGGCATGCTGATGCCCATCATGCTTCCAGACTCGACCACCATGGCGAAAATTCTGAATACAACTCATGGAGAAAATGGAACCAGCATCGTTGCTCTTCGTCACTCTACTGGTGGATGAGCTCGCGAAGTCGCGCCCTCTGCGTTCCACGATGTGCCACGAACACGGCTCTCAATACTTGCCTGCTTGAACGCCTAGAACAACTTGCTTAGGTTGACTCCATGTCGGGAATTGTCATTCTCTTACTCCGCATGCTTGCCTCGTGTGTGCAAGCTTTCTTGAGTCTTGCTTAAGCCTATCAACATGTACTAGTATTAACCTTCGGATCTTGACTACCAACGCGCCGGTCGTAACCTGCCTTCTTATCTGTTCTCTGCGATCCTCCGTGCTCTCCGCTGCAAATTCATCCCGAACTAGAGAGGCTTATCCGCGACTCCAGTGTCGCAGGATCTCACATTTGCTGTGCTACTGGTCCGTACATCAATTGATTTCAAGCCATAAGTGGTACGAGGTGGGTAGTGAGTAGTAGATAAGTGATAACCTTGCCTTGATCCGACGTGCTCTTGGGCTACAGCCTTGGGTACATCAACGTTCATGAGACAGTCCTGCCTTCGTGGGGAGATCCATAGCAAGGGGGCTTTCTTGCTTTCGCAACAACTGCGGGACTAGTACAGTGACTGTCAGATATACTTCCACGGGCCTCGATTACCATGAGAAAGCTAAAAAGCTGAATACTGTCACCTGATGATCCCACTACACGGCCACAATGTCTAATGTGGCATTGCCCCGTGGTGCGCGGAATTGACACCTGCCCTTCATTTGCTTACTGTTACTATTATGCCAGCAACCCCGGAATAGCTCAGCCAATGCTAAGACTTCTTTGGATTACCGACTCTTGTCACATGTTCTTGGCGTGCCTCGGCAAGTGCTTGTTACTTCTCGGCTTCTGGATGTGCTATCGTCCTCCGCGAATGTCACTCCGGTTCCGACTAGAGGTGATCTAGGGAGATCTGGGAGAATTGCGCTTCAGCGCGTCCGAGGACTCTTTACGTATGTGGCTGCGGCAGGATAAGAGATCCGCTCTATGTCGAGGGAGTCACTTCACCTCTCTCTCTCTCGCACTACCCCGTTTCTCTCATCTCAGCCGTTTTGGTACTCAGCCGAGCAACCTTCGACAGTGCTACATTCGAGTCGAGTCACGTCAAGGACTCAGTTGCGAGACGCTATGAGTCCTCTTCCGAGCACTGCTTCCAACGTGCCTCGCAGCGATGCTTCGAGTAAGGCGTCTGGCCTTGTCACCTTACCTGTGGCCACGGTAATGGGCATCTTCCTAGGTGAATACCCCCTCAGCTGTCTTCCTTGAGTGCATGCACCGAGAGTGCTTACATCTGCTGTCGTTGACTATGTACTCGTCTAGTCTTCTTCATTCTGGTCTTGGGCACACTCTACAGTGTGTCTCGGAAGAGGGATTCTGTTACCCTGCTGCACAGCCACCATACCGCCCCGCGCCTACATAGGCCAGTCGGGCGTACCTCGATGCATTCATTGCATGAAACCCTCATACCAGCCGCAGTTCCAGAATATGCACCTTCGGCAATAGAGCACCATACCTCCATCTCTCACACTTCCGTCGAGCGTTGTGCGCACCCACATCCACTTATACCCGCGGTGCCGGTGGCGAACCCGTCTCTCGTCACTCGGCCGCCCCCAGCATACCTAGCACCTTCCAAATCGGAGCTATTTAAAGCGTCAGTCGAGAATTTAAATTGGCATTAGTCTGCCAATGACAGCATAATCACATGGTGCAATCGGAGAAGGGACCCGAGGATGATGAAATGCTATGAGGATTGCGATGTGTGAAATTAATAACAGTATCCGCACGTACATTGCTTCTGCTGTACTCGACGTAGATACCCTGCCTGTAGCGTTATAGATTATAGCGTTATAGATAATTGCCGTTCAATTACGTCTCCACAGGGCAAAAGCTCACCGGCTCAGTCCGGGCATTTTTGCGAGGAACACAAGCTACTTTCGCCCCTCTCGCTTCTCCTTAGAGATCCCGGCTTCGACTAGATCATCGTCGTGGTCCATCTCGTCTTTGGCACTTTCATTTTTCCGCTTCCGTGCAGTACCGGTGGTCTTCGCCTGGTCCCTCAGCTCGTGAGCTACAGCACGCCCAGCTTCGTCGACCCTTTCCCTCAGAAGGGCAGTCTCCTCTCGATCAACTTCTCACTTATCCATTTCCTGTCCGATGGCTATTGCGTAACGATGGTGATGGACTTCCCCGCACGACCCGCGCGCGCGGTACGTCCCACGCGGTGAATATAGTCCTTTGAGTTCATCGGGACGTCAAAGTTGATCACAACGTCCACAGATGGGATGTCAAGCCCCCTGATACCAAGTCAGGTGGTAAAGGAAGACAGGTGAGTAGACGACGTACCGACTAGTAACGTCCGTAGCAACCAAAATCAATCGTTAGCCGTTTTTAAATTCTCCCAGGGCACCCAGACGCTGAGTTTGTGTAAGCTGTCCATGTAGCGGAACAGCGGAGAATCCAAGAGTCCGAAGGATCAATGCCATTCTGCAACCTTCTGTCAGTATATCTTATCCACTGTTGAGCGCTACGAAGACCTCCGTGCATCATGTACCGTCCGCATGAGTATGATCATGGTATTTTGAGCCAGTAAATTTGCCAGATGTACGTCTTTCTGGACCTGCGGCACGAATAAATAGTACTGTAGCAAGCTCGACACAGTCGAGTATCTGATTGGACGGCGAGTGAATCCACAGTCGCGATAAGCATCAATACGCCCTTACTTCGATGAGATTTCAACCCGGGTTGGGTCGGACAGACCAGCACGCTGCAACTTCGAAACCTTTGTAGTCATGGTGGCCGAGAAGAGATAAATAGTGCGTTCCTTCGGTATGGTTCTCAATATCCAATCTATGGCGGGATCGAATCAAGATCCAGTAACCGGTCCGCTTCGTCAAGTACCTGCTGAGCGATGAGATCGCCTGACTCACGCTGAGGACTACACACTCCCCAGATATTTTTATGCCTTTAATTTGAATCCCTTTGTGTTTCCAAGATGCCATTGAAGACGATCCGGGGTCGCTATGATTATGTGGGACTTCTTTGCCAGAGCAATGTTGCGCTGCATTTCTGTCCCAGAGCCTCCTATGATACTTAGCTATCGTGTGCACGCCGATACCTGTGCCCAGGGCCTCAAATTGTTCGGCTTTTGGTATGCCAGTACTCTAGTGGGTGCCAGTACCCATGCGAACAGACCCTGAGGTTGGTCCCATAGCTTCTGCAAGATAGGTAAAGCGAAAGCAGCTGTCTTCCCCGATCCAGTGGAGACCACACCAACGATGTCCCGCCTGTCCAGTGCCGGAAGAACTACTGTCTTTTGAATATCGGCTGGCGTTTCATACTTCAGTTTCGCTACATTGTGGAGGTGTGCTCGGTGAGTTAAGGCCTACATAGAGAAGCGTGGGAAACTATTTCCGCCTGGAGCACTCGAGTTGAGGGCAACTCCTTGCAAGAGTCGCAGCCACAGGACACCACCGCCACTCTTTACCCTCTCTTCGCCTCGCTCATTTTCGCCGTCGCATCTCTCTTATACCTCTAGAACATTTCAAGCGGCCGAGCGAATAGTCGGTCCAGGTCTTGCTAACAATTTGAGTGACGAGATCGCAAAGCAGGGGGATAGACAAAATGCATCCAAATCGGTTAGGACTTGGTCTACGTCCACCTATGCCTTCCTACGGCCAGGGTCCCTCAATTTCGGCTCTCGCAGCGCAACAGCAAGTGCATCACGGAGGATTCGTGCCCCCTGCGCCGAAGGCGATTACGTTATTCATTGGGTCGATTTCCGGAGGTATCACAGATGCATTCCTGAATACCCTACTCGGAGTGAGTCTCGACTGTTTGCCCTTCTGACTCCAACTGATGGATCACACCATAGGCATGCGGACCTATATCCTCGTTCAAACGCCTCATTACACCAGCCAATAAGCCTCAGGGCTTTGGTTTCGCAGAATTCCAAGATCCGGATGGCGCTCTACGGGCAATGAACCTATTGAACAATGTGGAACTACCTGCGTTGGAGGATGGATGTGTCAACAAGAAGCTACTGGTGCGTCACCTGTGTTTATATCTTGAGGACACGAGCCTACTTTGCCAGCGTTTAGGTGAAGGCCGACGAGAAGACCAAGATGTTCCTGGATGCCTACCAAGCGCAGAAGATGGTCACGAATGTATGTTATTGCATGGATCCTTAGAATGCAGCTAACAGAACCTGACAGGCTGATGAAGAGGCGATAAAGCAGGCGAAGGCCAGGGTCGATGCGCTTCTCGCAGACATTAACAAGCAATCACAGGAGGCGACAAGCAGCGGTCTCATCGACAAGGAAAAATATGTCATTCCGCCACATCTTCACGATCTGCAGGAGGCCGATTTGCCGGAGACACAGCGCGGGCTAGTGATGACGGAAATCGCACAGTTCCGAGAGCGTGCGGCAAAGCGGGAGCGAGAAAAAATGCGCGACGTACAGGCTGCCGTGCCGACGATCCTCGGCGCACCCAGTGGGCCGAAGGTGAGAGAATGGGGCAAAGGACAGCAGTCAGAGCAAGAGTCCCCACAAGGTGCATCAAAAGGCTTTGGAAAGGGCGCACAAGGCTACAGCAAGCCGGTTGGGTTTGTGAAGGCCGGGAGCGATTCGCCGGCTCCGGAGCAGAAGGCTGGGAGGCCGTACACAGACGAGGAGCTGGAGCAGCAGCGGAAGGAGGCGCGACGGAAGGATGAGGAGGCATCATTCAGAGATGTGAGTGTGCTGCTTGTCAGTCGTATTCTTACGTTCTGAAACATCACAGCGCGAGCGCCGGTATGAACCACGAGAACGTGCGCGCATACAGGCCTTGGAGCGAGCCATCGCACGCGAACGAGCGATCAAAGATGCAGAAGAGCGCGATCGTCTCGAGATGCGAGACCGCCTCGAGATCTGGGACGACGATGAAAGTGACGAGATGTTCTATACTGACAGGTGCGTGATGCTGTTCGTTGCGCAACTTACCGGAGCCGACTTGTTCCTCAGGTCACGATGGCGCGCTCTGCGTGCACGGAGACTCGCCACTGAGCAGGCAGCAGACGAAGAATCACGCTTATACGAGGAGCGGGAGACAGAGAACCTGCGGCGCGAATCTGAGGCATTCCTTGCCCGCCAAATGGACGAGATGCAAGCGTTACAGGATGAACAGCGCAAGGCCGGCATGCTTCTCGATGACGGCGCGCCCGTTAAATTGAGCGTCTCACTTACTGCGGCGGCTGGGTCGAAAGCGGAGACGGCCCCGAAGGAGAAGGCCACAGTGTTTGAACAGGAGGAAGAGGAAGAGGAGGGCATTCGCAAACGGAAGGCGCCGATGGTCCCACTCGATCTGGCAGAGAGTGGCGAGAAGGCAAAGGAGAAGCTCGAGAACATCAAGGGGTCTGTACCTCGCGACAAGGAAACGCTGTTCAAGGCAAAGGTCCGGTGGGACGGTCTGTCCGACGTAAGTATCGTGCATCCTCGGCATTCTGACTATTGGCATCTCACCATACCGCGCCTAGACGATGATCGATCGCAAGTTGGAGCCGCTTGTGAAGCGCCAATTGACAAAGTACCTCGGCGAGCTCGAGGACGACGACCTGGTGATGTTCGTCGTGGAGCACTTGAAGGACCACAAAGGTCCCCAGAAGCTGATTGAAGGCGTGGAGCCGGTACGCCATTGCTCCTGTATCCCTTCGGGTGAGAGACTGACGAAACCCTCGACATCTGTCTTAGGTCCTGGAAGAGGAGGCGGTCGAATTCGCCGTCAGTGTGTGGCGGCAAATCATCTTCGAGAGTATGGCATATGCGGAAGGCCTCCACACCGAACGGATGATGGTGGACGACTGATGGCACATATGTTCGACCTCATGTGCAATCGTTGTTGGACTGCTCTTGGATTAGGGCAGGTGCGTTTGCGTAGTATCGACCCGCCTCCTACTAAGATGTGTAAGATTTCGCGCAAATTATGCTTTTTGTATTCCGTGACTGCTGTGTGCCTCAAGAGGCAGGCGAGGCAGGTGGAGGGCTGTGCCGATTGACATATGGCTTGTGTCGTGAGTTACACCTTGGATTCCGTGTTTCACCGTATATGATATCATCCATGCCGTCTTATGGTTACCTTCTGCAAGTTATCGAGTTCCAGTTGGCTCTGGTTACATCACACATTGACGTTGAGTCCTCATACTTTGCCTCGGAGAATACATTGACCACTAAGGTAACGCTTGCCAAAAAGAGGAACGATCAGTCTCAATGACTGTTTTTCTCGCCCCGACACAAGAGCATACGGTTGGAGGTTGTCAATGCCTCGATGCCTCCTGTGCTCAACTCGCTCTGGCTAATCTACTAGCGCTATCACTTGCCGATCACTCGCTCTTGTCTCTCTTATCTGGATTATATGTTATGGATCTCCCGACCTCTGGACACATGCATATGCAACGGACCTGCTGACATGGCTCCGCCCGCCATGACTCTGGCAAGACATAGATATTCTCCTTTCCTACTATGCGTGAGGACAGTCATGGGCACCTTTCTCGTTGGTAATCACGCAGGGAACCCTAGCTCTCTCTTTCACCGTCACAAAGCTCCAGTCTAGATATGGTTTGGTATTCTCCCTGGCCCATTACAGTGCATCTGCGGACGGCAATAAAGTTTCCATGCGTCTTTCGATCCAGGAAATGCGACTCACGAAGTATGTAGCTTCGTCTACTCCTTCAACTGGACCACGTTTCAACCGTTCGCAGCATTATCAATCTCTATGGCCCAGAACGTAATACAAAAATACTGTAGGATAACCTGTCCACAGATTACCCGTATCTTTATTTAATAGAGTGGACATCGCATGGGGATTAAACCCTGAGGCTTCCCGACAAGTCGCTAGTCTTCAGGACGTCCTGCGTCTCTGGGCCGGATACATCCGAGAACTCGTCCTGCAGCATTTATTCCAGGTCTGCATCACACATCCTGTAAACACCCGCTGGATGCATATTAGATGGTACGAATGTGGATAGGAATCCCTCTTCGCGCTGGGAGAGATCGCCGGATGCGAAATATGCGCTGAGCCGGAAAGCGTTATGCCCCCTTCGTCGCTGTACGGACTACGGTGACCAAAGAAGAATTTTGTGAAGTACGCCGACAGAACTGCCTGAGGCATCTGCGTAACAGTGGAAACTACGAAGCCTACGATGTATGTTTTCGAATCACGTGAGCATGTTCCACGGCAGGCCACGGCGCGACCCTGGAAGCGCGCGCCTCTGTCACAGGACCGTGTTCAAGTCCGTCCGTTCAAGTTGTTGAGTACGGCGGCGGAATGGGCCTCCAACTTTCCCCCTCGACCAAAGATATTCTGGCCCTTTCTGGACTTCGCCGCGATTTTAGTCACGCGTCTGAGCGCAGTCCCATCTAGGAACTCGAGGCTCAGAGTCGAAATCATATTGCTGTCTTATTGTTTCACGTCAAATCTGGCCATCAAACAATAAGCCCAGTCATATATCCATCCCTCGAGAGAGAAAAATCTTCCTCTGGTTCACCACCATGCTTTCCTTGCAAACCGTATTGATATCTTTGCTTGCCCTTGCGTTCACATATGTCTTGTATCTCGTTCTGATAGAGCCACGCTTCAATCCTCTGAGGCGTCTGCCTGGGCCTCCCAGCCATGGACTCTTTGGACACCACATGGCGCTAGTCATGGAGTGAGCATGGTCTTGTTTAATTTTTTGATATTTTATCCATCAAGCTACGAACAACTTGGCATTTGGCGTGCCTTCCTACACCCGCGGTAGATGCTGACTATTCCATGTGAAGTCCTTCTAGGTCCCCACGAGTGCACGAGGCGTTCGTCAAACAGTACGGGCGAAATGTACGGATACGCGGTATACTTCCTGTGCGTTTTCACCATGACGTGCGGTCGCTCGAGGCCTTCTGAAGTCGCATCACAGTGGGATCAGCGCCTGTTCACGCTGGATCCAGTTGCTTTGGGTCATGTTATGAAGAATTCGATGATCTACGAGAAGCCATGGCAATCCAGAAGACTCATAACTGGTCTCATTGGGTGCGGAATGCTCGCAGCGGAGGGTCAGGTACACAAGCGCCAAAGACGTGTCGCGACACCTGCATTCTCGATACAAAACATGCGAGAACTCGTACCTCTTGTCTTTTCCAAAGGCAGTAGGCTGAGGGACAGATGGAGTAACATGATCACTACAATTGCGGTCAAGGACGCTTCCGACAGCGCTCAGTCTGAACATGGTCTGAGGATCGACGTCTGCCACTGGGTCAGCCGGGCAACATTTGATGTCATCGGTTCTGCGGGTATGCCCCAGTTGACTCTATCGAGCTGCTTTGGCTGATCTTAGCCGTAGGTTTTGATTACGAGTTCAACGCGATAGAGAATGAGACAAATGAGCTGTTCAATGCGTACAAGGAGATGTTCGAAATTGCGATTTCCCAACAGAATGGCGGGATACGAGATTTCTTGTCAATATACTTCCCCCTCATCGATGTCCTCTTTGTGCGTCCTCCAGTTGCCTCCTGTAGGCTAGCTCATGGATCTTGTGTTAGCCGGACAAGAAAGCGTATACCATCCGTAGGTGCCAGGAAGTCATCCGGGACGTCGCCGGCCGCCTCATACAAGAGAAGAAACGGAAGATAACAGATGCAGAGAAGAGCGGGGATACTCACAATGACAGGGACCTCTTGAGCCTTTTACGTACGTTTCAACCGTTCTGACACGATCAAGCTAATCAACACTTCACATGGTAGTCAAGGCCAATGCCGCTGCTGACCTTCCACCGGAACAACGCATCTCCGACGAGGACATTCTGCATAATATCAACACCTTCATGTTCGCCGGTTCGGACACCAGTTCACTTTCGATTACTTGGACACTGTATCTACTCGCCATGTATCCTGACTTGCAGACGCGCCTCCGCAAGGAACTCTTATCTGTCACGCCACCTACGCCTCTGGACACGCTCACCCGTGAAGAGACAAGCTCGCTCTACGCCGCTGTCGCCGAGCTTCCGTACCTCGAGAACGTCGTGCGCGAGTCGCTTCGGCTAATCCCGCCCGTGCATTCGTCGATCCGCGTCGCGACTCGCGACGATGACGTGCCGACTTCGGCGCCCGTAAAACTGACCATGACTGGTGGTCGTGTTGTCGAATCTCGAACTATACGCGTACCGAAGGGCAGCTTCGTGCATGTTCCGGTGGAAGGCTTCAACCTCGACCGGGACGTATGGGGCCTTGATGCGTGGTCGTTCAAGTGAGTCGTGTCTCGGACTTTTCGAGTAGTTGATCTAATTTCACGCATGCATGTAGCCCTGACCGGTGGGACAATCTTCCGGAGGCGGTATCGTCCCAACCTGGGCTGTACAATAATACCCTAACATTCTCAGCCGGTCCTCGGGTACGTGATGGTCATCTACGATCTGTGCATCCCCTCAATTCCTCTCCCAGTCGTGCATTGGCTTGCGTTTTTCCATCATTGAGATGAAGACATTCCTCTACATCTTGCTGACCAATTTTGTATTCACCAAGACGGATGAGAAAGTCGGGAAGGCAAACGTGTATGTTTTTTTGGCTTTCGCAGACACTGGACGCGAGGATCTAATGGTTCCTGCAGCGTCCTCACTAGACCATACGTTGCAGGCAAGCAGAGAGAGGGTAGTATGTGCCCTCTATTTGTGAAGCCCTATGTTCGCGAGGCCCTTTAACTCCGTCAATAACCTACCCACCCGCTGATTCTACCATCCCGTTTTCATCTGCTGTCGTTTCGACTTCTCGTCGTGTCAGGGTTCATCATGATATATAAAGAACGTATTCACGCTAGTGTACAATATTCCCAGAAGATACACAGAGGCATATACACAGGCTTGTTACCATGCTCAGGAAGTACTCCTGGCATTAGTGCCCATAAGCAGCTTTCAATCGCTCCTTGACGTACTCTCCAGCTGTGACCACCTCATATTTGGGTGGCCGCTCGTGAGATACACAGCTTGAAATCGGCTATATATATATTCTCAGCATTGTGAAGGTCTGAATGAGAATATGCGCCTACCTCTACCTTCACGTCGTAGTCGGTCCCAAAGAATAATGGTATAGAATACCGTCGAACTCCGCTACGGTTGATAGCTCGGTGCACCGTAGACTTGAATACATCATCTAACCGCATCCCAGATCAGCAAATCTGCCAATATAGGATTAAAAATTCGCACTCGTCCAGCGTGCAAACTGATCACCGAGACTACGAAAGTGTATGGGGCTTATCAGCAAAGCTCAGCAATCAGGGGGTCAAAATCGCTTACTTCACAACAAGGGTCCCTGGGATGGGGGGAGCATCGATCCACTGCTTCTGCGCGTTCAGTACCTGCAAAGCCTGAATTCCAGGTTCTTGCCACAGTATCGTAAAGCACTGTGGGTCCGCATGGTTAGTTTCGATGACGTCATTGCGCAGCAGCTAATAGGACTTCTACCTCGAAGCTTTTATCAGGTGCGCAGGATGGCGCAGTAGCACGCAGCAAAAAACGCAGGCGCGTTAGCAGGCAACATCGTGCACGATAATGGAGCAGTACTCTGTATGGGCGCCGATACCAATGACTCGATCGTCCACAGGCCCCGTTTGAGGCGGATAGTGCAGCACGCGCATAATCGCTGCGGAATTCTTTGTCTGCACAAGGAGAAGCGTGCTTAGTTGCGCAGCTGAAGGCTGACATAGTACCGCTAGACGGACCTTGTCGTCAAAATAATCCTCCGGCAGGTCGAGGGCCAGAGCGAAGAGCGGGAATAGTTTCTTTCCCAAGTCCACCGCAGCGTGACTGTGCCTCCAATATCAGCGCCGCTCGCTCGAAGTATTGGTATCCCGTATGCGCACTAATACGTCAAAACAGCTTCACGGAACCCAGGAAGATTTCCTGGCCAGATATTTGAGCCGGACATCACGCCGTCATTTGCGCGCTTCTCATCTTGTGCTTTAGCTTCGAGTTCTTCCCATCCAAACTCGAACCCTTCGTGCATGTCGCCATCGTTCTCTGGGTCGTTGTTACTGCTGCGGAGAGCATTGTACCCCTTAAAGTTGGGCGTCTTCCGGATGTCTAACTGAGCAGTGAAGCAACTGCGCATAAGCGCCATGCGCAGACTTTCTGCGACATATGCTAACCTCCATTTTAGACTCCGTGGACTGAGAGAAGAATTCCTTCGATGCATCCAGCGCGGCGTTTATGATATCTTCCGCAATGCCGTGGTTCTTGACTGCGATGGATCCACGATATCAGACAGATTCGATCACAACGCGCGCAGTACGCAGTGCCCATACCATACAGGAAGCCCACATTCATACACGCATCTCTAACCGCCTCTGCCAGGGCTCTTCTGATGTCAGGATCTGTGTTAGACACGTTCTGAAGGTCTCTAGATGACGTGCCCGTTCAGCCTATGACCTGGCTACAGGATAGGGACTTGGTACATGATGGGTATGCCCTCAAAGGGATCCAACTCGGATATCTTTCTGGCCGCTTCTACCAGAGACATCACGGCACTAGATGACTGGGCTGCGCAACTGAGCTGATCTTGAAGTGTTGACCTCTTATCGCCAACAGCAGGAACTCGGCTTTTGATCTCCACGAGACAGTCTGAGTTTGTGAGTCGTACGTCTCGGCTCCAGATACGGTTCAGGGTAGAATATGCGAGGTAATTGGGTTGTTCTGTATGGACCTACAGCAAAATCATAACGGGAGAAGGCAAAGCTGCGGGCAACGCAGCGGGATCACTCGCGTGGTCGGTTCCGGCATGCCGGCCCGTCTTGCCGCGCATTAGCACTGAGCGCTTACACCGAATTCGAACGAGCAGACTGGCGACTCCGTGACTAAATTTGCAGCTGCAGCAGGACAAAACATGCTCTTGTATTGAACTATCAGACTGTTTTCTTACAGCAGTACAACGCATGAGTTATCTCTCGAATGGCATGCGCGACTGGTGACTATTGCGCAAATGGCTCGGCGTTCAATGTTGGTCGTGACGTCGGTGAGTAACCGAGCAGACGGGTCTCCGACCGGAGGATACACTATGCTAACTGCGGGACCGACGGCGCAGCGGAAGTTGGCGATTTGTCTGCGCCAGTACGCCGATGCTGACAAGCCATCGCATGTTCAGGTACACGTTCTCTTTCTGGGCTCCGCTCAGGCTGATAACAAGCTTCCTTGGAATACTACCGGTGGGAGGCTGCGGCGGAGTGGTGTCTCCGGTGGGGTCTGAGCGCATACAATATGGTTAAACTTTATTTTATTATGCCTCTCATGAATACGGTGGATGACTTTGAACATTCGGGACCGATTGACACTTGTGTGGTGCGGTCCCACAGTGTCATTCGAGTCATAGCACATCTGATGCGGTCATACTTGCGTGCATTCGCACGGATGTAACGTTGTACTATCAATCACCGGGTTATTGTATTAGACAGCAGAAGTCGCTGAGTTGCTGGTCCCCGCTTTGAACCGCATGTTACACCGCAGCAACTGTCGATCACCCCACTGTCAGGGCCCATGTGCAAGCTGGTGAGTGTGTTTGTCTGAAACTGATTCTTTGGAACTAAAGGTGACTTTGTCACGGACAGTCTTGGCGGCGCAGACATCGGCGCCGGTCATAGATAGAAGGGAAAACTGGGCGTACGGTTCAAATTGAAACGTACAAGGCACCATGCGCCTCGTCCTGCATGTGTCAGCCACCTCACTGGGCTCCAGTTGGTCTTTAATGTCGCCGCAGGCGCGCCTAACAATTCTCTCAGGATTCACTCGAGAACCTTGTCGATGGTTATATCACCTCGGATCGATCCCCCCGCCCATATAAGTACAACAGGACTGCGGATGAAATGCCTCAGTTCTCACTCCTCACAGTTACTCTCACTTCCCCACTTTTTGCCCTCATCTCTCTGCCTACACATCCTACCAGTACATCATCACCATGTCGAAGCCCTCCGAATCTACCGTATCCCTCACGTCTCAGCTTGCCTCCACCGCATCTGACTCTACTACCAACTTGCTGCCTAAGGTCTGCGATTAGTCGCCCCCTCACCGCTATATTGCTCATTGTCGACGTCACTTGATATTACTGCTACAGCAGGGTAACCAAGGATCGTCGATTGTAAAACCTGCCACCGCCACGTACCCCGTCCCAGCTAACCATCCGCCAAAGAATTACGAAGCAGCATTTGGGGCCCTCTCTTCTTCGTTTGGCTTCGGCGCAGGTGCTCCCGTTAAGCCAAAGCAGAAGAAGGAAAACAAAGCCAAGGGCACCGCCTCCTCCGCGGCACGGTCCTCTTCTGCCAGCACCAACACCACACAGCCGTTGACAAAGAAGTAGGAACGTGTCCAGCTTTTGGCGGGCTAAGATAACGGTACGTATCTATTTCTGCCCCCTCTCTCTATTTTCCACCTGAAACCAACATCGGTCACGACGATGCATACATCACGATCTTATATGTTCCTGCATCTCGGATTGCCGGCGGAAAGTCGCTCTAGATGATCCTAGAGCGTCTTTGCCGCTATGCTATAAAGACGTGTCAAGTCGACCACCTCTCCCTCACGCCGTCTGTGTCGTGAATGTGAGCAGGTACCTAATTGTGCAACCGCTACATAGCGTGTCTCTCCTGCTGGTACAGAAATAAGGCGCTGATACGCCATATGCAGCCGCAACACTCCAGTGACCGGTGGCAAGTCTGTTTCGTCGTCATTTCGAACTTTAGTTTGGGGGGAAGATGGTCGTGAATAAACTTCGGCAGTAGATCATCAGTGCAACTTTGGTGATTACAAGGTACTATATGGTGTAATGTCAGCGGGATCGGTCTTATCTTGTGCGGTTATGTCGGATCAGAACCGCAAGGGAGACACGTGACGTTCAGCTCACTCCGTACGAATGAACGTCATGAACTGGCTAGAGCCGGCCAGGATGATAGCCTCCTGATTGACAGCGACAGGCGAGTGATGTCTATTGGTGTAGAAGCAAGGAACAAGGGAGACCGTTATGATTGAATACTAATACTAGAATTGATGCGAATGTATCCTTATGAAATATGATAGCAGGGGAGGATGTGTTTCAATGGAGATAAGACCGTCACCCAAAGCCCCGAAAGAAGCTCGCATTCGGGGATTCTGCGCCGCGTGTCTCGAACAACCTAAGTACGTGCATCGATACCGAGCACCTAACTGCCCCGAAGACACACCTGATGTCGCAGCAGGATGCTGGTCTGAACTTCGAAGCCGCTTGACAGTAGTAGGCCCCACGATTGTCAATGCCTGAAGGCATCGAAGCCGAGACAAGCAACGCATCCCGGATCTCACCAGTGAACAACAAACCACGGTGCGATTCGAAGACATGGGACGTGCTTCTCAGCGCCATATCATTGCGGATTTAGCTATCTGCGTCTTCGCTGTGACATGCTGTGCAAAGATGAGGGTCACTTGACTGTCCGCCATGAGAATTCAGTGCAGATTGTGCTCATGTTAGCGTTCATTTTCCGCGCTCTAATGGTCTTCCATGACAGCAGATCAAGAAATTTTCATTCTAGATGTCTGCGATATCTGTTTCAAGCAACGAGGTCAATGGAACTTATTATGGAAGGGGTCATCATGGTCACTAGCCGCCGAGGCTTCAAACATCAGGAGAATATCGCGTTGTCTTGGCGCGCTTTTCGAGCCTTTTAGGGCTTCTCGGCGGCTGTCGCGGCCTTACGCGCCCAGCAAAGCCGCAGAAGCGCCTGAAAGTAGCGCGAAAGGCACCAAAGTCAAATAATATTCTCCTGATGAAGGAGTCGATATGATACGGCTCAGTGATATGGGGTCGTCACGTCGCGACAGTGAACCAAGATGAGGGGCTTCACGATCGTAGATTGCGCAACCGTTATCATACCGACTTCGTGCCGACAGCTGGGCCAGCTGGGGATAGTTTTTGTCCCATGGCCCACTTTTTTGTTGATCGCCAGCGTACTGGAGATGGGATCAGCCGTCCGACAGCTGCCACCATCTCTGTCCCGCTCTCTTCCTCACTCTAACAGGCCACTGGAGCTGTCACTAACGGGCTCCAGTAGACGATAGTGTTTCCCAGTGGTCCTCAGCTGTCCCTTTCCGTTCGCTGCGCGGGTCAAATAATAATGAATATTCTTTATTCTGTTTGAATCAATTGTACACTGGTTGAATCTACACATTTTCCAACATCTCACGTGTGCGTCGCATGTCCCGGGTCAACTTACATGCTCTTAGGCTCTGCGAAGGCTATAGCATACACCATATCCACAACAGGGGCGTCATACGGATGTAACTAGCTATTACCTGCTTGAATGTGAAGACGTCAACGTTCAATATTGTGATAGTCTCTAGCTTCCGAAGGCTCACCAAGAGAGATATCCATGCCGAGCAATAGAATATATAGCCGAGTGACCGACTATATACGCCACATGCGAACACCTCAGACATGACAGAAGAAATTGAGGATCTAACAGCTCACAAAAACTCACCTCCTTGATATCATTGGGATCTCGAAGACATTTTGCAATGCTGTGAAACATAAAATGAATATAAGTCGCCTAAAAGTAGACAGCGGACAATGGACCTCCCGAACACCATATCCACTTCAGACATCGTCGAGCTCGGGAAGCTGCTGGTTACACAATACCTGATGACTATGATGTTTAGACAATCAACGCATGTACGTACCGATGGTAAAAACCTGCGACTGACTATATGCGCGACAGCGAAGAATGGTATGTTGGTGGAAATTGGAACATATCAGCACCTACACACCTTCTCTGTCCTTGCGCAAATACAAACCTGCTCTTCATATTAAGGCGATATAGGATAGACAGCAGCGAGAGTATGCGATCAATAGCATCTGTACCGGTACAATTACCTGGTCGTTGGATCCCTATTACGGATTTCATAATCAATGTGACTTGATGATGGCTTTGAGAACAAAGAAAGAGCCAAGTAAAAATCATAAAGTCACTGGCCTCTCGAGATAGAAAGGGAGGGAAGCGAAGCAGGTATGAACGTACGAGGAGGAAGAAAGCGGGAAATGCAGTGCTCTTCCGAGATAGGCAGCTTGAGCAATTCGAGCGGAGTGTTAACCAGAGGAGATCGTCCAACCACAGCGGAGCATCCGCGACACGTTAACGTTCTGAATACACAGACCAAGGCTTAGGCTCTCCGAAGGACCCAGCGAAGCTCAAACGAAGCTGGCGGCGAAATGGTAGGCGCGTCAACGAATATAACGGGGCCAATGGCAGACAGTTTTGACAGGTGCCCTGTCCGCGCCCGCTGAGGACAGGTGGTATCGCACTGCGCCAGCTGAGGACAGCTGCAGCCTGTTGGCGCATGCCGGACTTTTCACTGGGGCTGAAGCTAAGCCTGACTCGGATGCGCAACGACGTGACGTGCTTCCCTTGATACTTCGTAACAGAAATTCGCATAAATCCTCGAAAATCGTGATAATTTTATGCGCGAATGTTGCGAAGCATATAGACATGGTATTCTTCGGTCTTTGCAGGAGTTATTGAGCCAGAGTGATTGAGCCAGAGTGTGGCAGTGGCAGACGCTTCAAGCTGCAAGGCTTGCAGCTTCACAGCTGATGCGGCAAACTCTTTCGGGAAATGTCACGTGACGACCACGCGACATTAAACGCGTGCGTGGCGTCTTTTGCACTCTCGGAAATTCTGTGCGTCTCGTTGTTTCACTGGAAATCCTTGAGCTCCAATCTGATGCCAGCGCATGCTTTGTGACTTCGTCGGACGCAATAGCACGCACTTTACTAGGACTTGAACGGCCGACGTCATACTGCACACTTTGCACTGAAACTATCTCAGGCCAAGTCCGACGCGAGCCGCTTTCGCACCACAGCCATGTCAAGCAACTCTGGAATGAGACGTACAGTGCTCGATGGTGT
Organism: Obba rivulosa; assembly: GCA_001687445.1. Classification (NCBI taxonomy): domain Eukaryota; kingdom Fungi; phylum Basidiomycota; class Agaricomycetes; order Polyporales; family Gelatoporiaceae; genus Obba; species Obba rivulosa. Next base: position 62,464 of record KV722489.1, read on the forward strand.
GCAACAGTTACATGCACCACTGGTCTTAGGCTGATATAGACATGGGGGGACAGTGGCATTGTTTCTGGCTTCACAAGTGCGTTAGTACTTTATGACGTCCGGCAGGGAAACTCATCTAGACGCAAGGTAGCCATGTACTATACTATCAAGGTATGCCAACCAGCCAACCCAGGACAGCCACTGAGCAGAACAGATTCTAATAAAACTCTATATTGCAAGTGGGTAGTGGAAAAGGTGGCGGACCCGACAGAGAAGAAGGAGGTTAAGACAAAAAGTCTGAAGGCTCTGGAGAAGCTCGGTCATGCCGACCTTATGTTAGATGAGTATGAAAGTGCGTACGGCCTTTCTCTGCTTGCAATACCACTCAAATAACGATGACTCCCAGAGCAAATAGCATCTGAGATTATACACTCGGACGAGATTGACGTACGGTTCTCCGGTGCGTATCACGCAACGATTGGAGCATCTCCCGTGCATTTTTTGATGCGTGCACCAGATGTCGGAGGGCTAGAGCCGATTATCTCCACTCTGCGAGAGTCCGTGATATATCCTCTGCTGTATCCACACCTCTTCTCGTCATCTTCTCTACTGGGCGCTCCGAAAGGCGTGCTGTTGTATGGCCCCCCAGGGTGTGGCAAGACCATGCTTGCAAAGGCGCTCGCGAAGGAGTCGGGCGCTACCTTCATTAACATCGCCGCTTCTGTGCTGACGAACAAGTGGTACGGTGAATCAAACAAGCTCGTGGCAGGGTTGTTCTCGCTGGCACGGAAGACTCAGCCGTGTATCGTGTTCATCGACGAGATCGACTCGTTCTTACGGGAAAGAACTAAGGGCGATCACGAGGTAACAGGAATGATAAAGGCCGAGTTCATGACGTACGTTCACTCTGCTTGTGCTGCTATGTGAGTCACATCCGTTCCACAGACTATGGGACGGACTGTTGTCAAGCAACGACCGCATCCTTGTGCTCGGTGCGACAAACCGCCCAAATGACATCGACTCTGCATTCCTTAGGCGGATGCCTAAACGCTTCGCCGTGGACTTGCCCAACGTGGACCAACGAGAGAAAATCCTCACTCTGGTGGGCACCCCTGCATTGGCACGAAACCCTTCAATCCGCTCATCTCATTCACAGATGCTGAAAGACACACCGCTCGCACCCAATTTTTCCATGCGAAGCCTTGCCGAAGAGTCGCACGGACTGTCGGGCTCGGACTTGAAGGAGCTCTGTCGCAACGCAGCAATGCGGCCAATGCGGGAGTTCATGCGAGAAGCGGGCGGCGACCATGACTTAATGGCGCGCTGTCAAGAGGAGGTTCGTCGCCCTTTCTTTTGCACCACCACGGCCTAACATTTCGCCAGGGCTTTGAGCTCCGACCTTTGACACTGGACGACTTCTTCCAATTGGATGGTCCCACCGCTTTGCCATCATCTAATCCTGTAGAACAACCGCTGGATTGAAATATGTTTCGTCTAGAATGCGCCGAGCCTCGAAGATGGCTGGAATGATATGTATGACTGTACGCATAGTATTATAATTGGGCAGACTAATTGATACCTGCATAGATGAGTACGGGCGTACTACTATGCGAAACTGTATTGCATTAAGACGTATCCGCAGTGAGATTAACCTGCTATTACTCAGGGATCGCGAGCGCCATATCCATTAGTCGCGGATCGTCGTGAGCTAGAGACAGGCTCGTCCGGCTCGTCTAGCCGCTACCCTATCCGGCACCCTGACCCGCCTATGGGAGTATCACAGAACAGCAACACACGAGTTTTGGTCTTCGGATGATTTGATTTCGGACTCAATTTGGCACGATACGCTTCGGATGACGGGCGCTTAATCTGCACCGCGATCCCGGCATAGAATAAGCGTCCTTTGCTCCCTCTTGTCGTCCATTTCCTTGTGCCCCTAGAAGTGACCAGAGAGTTATGCATGGAATATTTCCCTGCCGTGCGAAGCTTACACTTGTACAGATCAGCAACTTGAATGCAATCCCTTGAGTCAGAGCAGGCTCTCCTTTCTCGCTGCGTCCGTTTGCGGCCCTTTACGCTGAGCCATAAACCGCACTACCACGTACAGGATCCACTCTTGCGTGAATGTCCCCATTCGCCTCATCCACGGTATGATATAATCGGAATGAAGTGATGCCGGATGATTATCACTGATATCCAACGTGGAGGGTTCCAAGGATGAATCTTGTAGGTGTGTGCGGAATTAAAGGGGCATTAGAAAATGAACGGGGTCGACAATCGGCATAGATCTGACAATATCTCCGCGTCGTCGATGATCTCAGCAACGAATCGTATCGCAGGGCTTCGGCGAAAAAATATGCATTTCCCTCGAGATGCAGCTTATCGATGGCTTCTGAGGACAAGTACGCGCGCATGCTACAGGCGGAAAGGTATTCTGACTCGATCGATAGAAATATACAACTTACATCGATATACTGGTATACGAGTGCGGAAATCAGCAGACAGCAACTTGGAGCAACTGCTAGACACGAATTTCCACAAGGAGATTGGGGGGACCTGGATGGAAGGCGTCATAGAGAAACAGGTTTAACTATATCTTCGCCGGTGGAGGACGGAGGCGAGGAAGAAGTGGGCGAGCTATCGGCTACAGATCGCAGTTCGCACGAGTACAGACACCGTGGAGCGATCCAAGGGAATACACCTGGCAGAGCGATGCGAGAGCATCGTTGATCGTACCGCTTCGCCAATTGTTCATCCTATATAATCTCATCGAAGAAGGCATCCGGCGATGGCCGATAGTGAGCAATTTTATCATCGTCGCAATTAACAGCATGTTGCGAAAACTTCCCCATCGACATCATTCATGGCATAATGTCACCAGGCTGGAGTGACGTTGGATGGTTGCTGAAGTAGAGCATAAATCCATCAGCCCGATGCAACTCAGGGTATATTTTGCAGAAGAACATTGGATTGTGGCGGGCCGTCATGTTAGCTAGGAACCAGCAGTACGCGCAGAGTTGCCTAAAACCTGTCACATCATCAATTTTTGCGAGGACATCCGAGTCTATGGGTGTATTGGCCAGCTTTCGGTTGTGCCACACCGAGTCGATTGGAGGAGAGTCTCCTTCGAGATGCAGTTCATCGATGACGTCTGAAAATGATGCTTGAAGCGGCTGCATGCGGTAGAATATAGATTCCAAAAATCTTCAAAGATATAGAAGAGCTTGAGTATTCTCTTAAGATGATTGAATCCCATGATGCCCTGCACGGCGACGTACATGCTGTGGCTATCAGCGGCCTCCAACTTGAACTTTCGATTTGCCATCCGAGGTCAGTACGTGAAAAACAGAAACCTCGTAGACAACTGCGCAGCGATGAGAAAGACTGGCTTTCTTACAATATGCATGCAATCGCCGAATCTCAGCTCGCTGGTGCCGCTCTGTCACATTCATGGACTCTTGTATAGTTAACATCATAACAAGCCATCATTCTCATTCAGACGGGGTCATTCGGAATATGTATTGTTATACAAACAGTCAAGAAGGTGTCATCGACAGGACGTTGACGTAATCCTTCTCATTCGCCTCGCCGTTCATTCAACAGAACGTGATATGAATCTAGAAATGTCACAAATTCAGCTCGCAGTTCATCACCAAGGCAGGGCTCTTACCCCGGCGTTCTCGCCGACACACTGGATGGGCGTGCCGTTGGTCGGGTCGGTGAACGCATGCGGGCAGTCGCTCGCCGACGGGCAGTTGTCGCTCAGGCCGCTGCATGCCCCGCCCCCGACGTAGGTGAAAGACATGGGGTACGTGCTAGAGATACGGTCATCAGTTCTCCCATCATATCCTAATAAACAATCAACTTACAACTGGTGGTTCCCGTTCGCGGACTGAGCCTCGAGCGTGAAGTCGGCCGCGTTCTGGTTCGGCGCGTCGTTGCGGAGCGTGAACTCGACGGCGCCGCAGTTGACACCTGAGCTCTCGCAGTTTGCCCCGGCAAAGCCGTTGAGCCAGGCGATGCCGCCGAGGAGCTGGCCCGAGATGGTCGTAGGGCCTTGAGGGTTGCCGTTTTCCTCGTCAAGGAAGACGGGGTTACCGGAGGGGCAGTTGTTAGTCATCTGCAGTATGACGGCAAATGAGATAGGGTATTAGGATGGTCGGGGGGGGGGGGGGGGGGGGGAAAGAGGGTAACGTC